>JASFAX010006911.1:0-29198 GCA_030737875.1 Allium sativum
AAGCAAGTACACTGGCTTTGAAGGGGTGTTGGTCAAGGTAAACATGCATAAAGATATCACAAGACAGAACATATAAGTAAAAAAGAGTAAGTAAAGCAGCGGATAAAACTACAATTTCAAAACCATAGTCAACTTACATGAAAAGTACTAAGTCATTATTTTCCAACTACTACAAGTCTAGAAACATAAACTGGAACTGGAAATAACATAAAGTAAACTATCCCCAAAGTAGTCGTAAAGCCATATCGAGCTCAAGTCCAAACCGTATATGAGCTATCCAGAAAGCAAGCTAAAGATCCAAGCTAGGTGCTAGTGTTCCCGCCCTAAGAACCGGGGGGGGGGGGGGGGAACGGAAGAAAAGAGGAGAAAGAAAACGGGTCAGTCAAAAAAGGCTAGTAAGTCCTACCTACTATTAGTATAAAAACTAATAAAGTTAACTGGACATGTAAAACAGAGATGAAACACAGGATGATAACTGGCATGGTGAAAAGTTAACAAGATAGATCAAGTGTGGCATCGCATATACAAGGTTAAGTTGCACCAAGTGTACTAGTATTCTAATCCATGTCAAGTATAAACAAGAAATGATCCCTCGGCCCAAAGTTAGCCCAACATCATGAGATGACCTAAATCAAGGTCCAACTACACTGTCTATTCGATCGGCTCCCTATAAGCCTAACTCGTCAAGTGTCGGTGTCATACGGCCCAAACGCGAGATGTAGTCGACTGTGCAAGGTCCACCCTAGGGTGTATCTGGGCCCTAAGGTGCCAACCAATGACACAAAACAAGCACGCACAGTCCAAGCCTACTGGTGCCCATGTCTGTCTTTCATCCCCGGACTATGTGCACGACCATAGTCCGCCAGAATCTACAATGGGGCACCTGCCTAGCCGTCCCTTTTGGGTCACTTACAATCAGCGCAGTAATCGTGCCCCACCCCTAGCCTAGTCCTTAGGGTATCCCGGTACTCCCTGGTGGGTTAATACTGAAAAGTGCCCCATAAACTAGGGTTTCTAATGGGTTAAGTATGGTTAACCCTATCCAAACCATGTATCAAGTTGGTTATGTATACCCAAGTGGTTCATGACGTAACCCCAACAATCCATCGTGTTCAATTGGTTAAGTATTCAAGTGGTCCATGACTTAATCCTACCATGTGGCATTAATTAACTTAATGCACCCCAACCTCTCACATTAGACTTTGTTGTGGTAACTAGTTAAGCCGCGCGGGTCTGGGTAGCTTTACACCACAACCTAGTCTAACCTCGGGTTTTAAGTGCGATATGACCAACTACTCACATTGGGTCCTATTGTTTGTAGCCAATAGTTAAGACGGTCGGTTCCGGGTAGATTTATGCTACAAACTCAACCAAACCTCGAGTTGGCCACTTTCATGTTTTCTACATGTCATGTCCACGTTCATGTTTTCAAGCATAATCACATGTCATATTTTCAAGTCATGTTTCATGTCATTTAATTTTACCCATAACGTAACCCCATCGCACGTAAGTTCACATCAACACAAATAGATCAAAAAGGGAAACATAAGAATATGACTAGGTGGGCATAAAATGGCAAAGTCTATTATAAGTTAAACATGGTGATATTTGAGGCAAAAGGGGTTCAACATACTAGCATATAAGGTTATTGGCCTCAAAACATGCATGCCATCAACTTAGCAAATAGGTGATAACATGGTCATAGTTAACATAGGGTGATACCTTGTGATTTGCATATAGTTCATAACATCATAGGCAAGTTAACGTAAAGATCATGAGAGGATCTATGTTGCATTATGCATAACTACCAAGTTCTATGTTGCATTATGCATAACCACCAAATAAAGCTCATAGCTTTCTACCCAAAAATCAAGGTAAATGATACTAGGTTCATGATAGTGCCACAATCATAGATCAAAAGAGTCATACATGGATCTGTGCATACAAATATAGCCCAAAGACAAGTATTATACCCAAAAGTCTCATTTCAACTTGCTACATGATCATATAGAATAGCGCTTACAGAGCTTGGCTAAGAAGACTAGAATAAAATAAAACAAGATTGAGACGAAGCCACACTAGAAATCCCCAAATGAATATAAGCTCCAAGTTGTCTTGAGAAATAAGAAGCTCCTTTGATTTGTATGAAGAAAGATGGCTCTTTCACTAGCTTAGAACACTCAAGCTTTCATGAAGAAGATGGAGTCCATGATATGAAGGTGGAGGCCATGATTAGGGAGCATTTTGGCATAATTTAGTTGTCGGAATGATTTGTGATGATTTAGGCAAGGTATTAGAGTGTTTTTATAGGTGTAGAGACTAGTTTAGGCCATAGGATTAACCCTAATTCAGATCTGAGCCATCAAATCACGTCACAAGCCAACAAAACAAGACCCAGGAGCCAAAACAGGTGCACCACGCCAAACTGGCCGAACACCCAGGTCGACAGGGGTGTCGACTGGGCACTCGACACCAGCTGGGGTGTGTCGACTCCCAAGTCGGCTCCCCAGTCGACTTGGGGGCTGGGCGGGAAACTTTCCCGCCCAGTCTGTTTGGCTCCAGATTTGAAATTTGAACTGTTTTTGAACTTGAAATTTTCTGAAAACTTTGACGTGCCATAACTGGGTCATACGGACTCGGATTTTCGAAAACTCAGACTCTATTTCGCGTATTTTTCCGAGAAGAACGCAATAGCACAGGCCTTTCCCTTGGTTCATATTTTAACATTTAATTTTGCCTTGATTTACGTTATAACATGTTATTCAAAATACGGGTTGTTACAATAGATCTGGTCGAAAGCTTAACAACTAACCTTGATCCAGCATCCACCACCGCGAGAGGCTTAAGGCTTTCAGGGTCTAGATCTTCAACTTTAAGCTGCATGCTTTTGTCTTGTTCGGCTTTCAATGCATCCAAAGTGATATCATCGGCACTTTTCGACTCCCCAACTGTAGCCACCTCAGGGTCTTCCTCGTGTCCCCCGTTGTCGCCATCATCTTTTAAGGCATCTATCATTTCGTCACCATGAGGAGTATCAGGCTTAGACGGTTCAGTTCCTTCTCCCGAATCTATGGTGGCAGCCTTGTCCTTTCCCCCTTTGGCCTTCTCCGTAGGTTCTGCTCCAGCGGTGGTTCCCTGGGACACGTCTGTCTTTTAGGACAGTTCAATACCTACAGAGTGGGAAGCAACAGTTATCAACTCAGGAGAAAATAATGGGTCATTCATCGATTGCCCGATTACGTGATGAAAGGTAGAGATAGCTTTGACGAATTGAGGTGAAAAGGTAGAGATACCTTCCGATGACTTCTCAGCTGGAGTGACCGCTGTTTCCGACGCCGTTTCGAGTATGGAGGATAAAATAGATGCCCGAGGGATCCCCGGGTTTTCGGGATAATATCGCTCGACTTCAGAAGTTTCAGAGGCAGTAGAAGAAGAACCATCCTCAGGAATGTTCTTTTGTTTAGCTCTCCGCTTCTCTTCCTCCATAATAGCAGTAATAAAGCGGCGTCCCTCGGCTAGACATTCTGGTTCATCATCTCTTAGATATTTCTCCATAAGCTTGTCCTCGTCAATGGAATCAACCTTGAGCTCCTCTTTCTCCCATTCAACGATTTGACTCCATACTTGGACCAAGGTAGATGGATAATCTTCAATCCAAGAGATGTTCCGACGGCGAATTATATGCGCAAAGAATTCAATCATTAATTCGCCGAAACCATGCACCTCTTCCTCAGCCTCCGACAGCTGCTTGCGGGTCTCTTCAGTGGATTTGATAACACTTTCGACGTTACCCTCTGCTAGAGCAGCCCTGTTTTCCGCCTCCACAAACTTGGAAGCCAAGTCAGCGTTTTTCTTCTCTAATTCGGCGTTCTTCTTCGCTAACTCTGCCTTCTCTCGCTCAAGGTCAGCGTAAGTACGTTGCATTTTGGCAGCATCTGACTTGGCATCTTCTGCTTGCTTTTTCAATTCCGAACGCTCTTGGGTATGGGACTCAAGCAAGTCATGGTAGCGTTTTTGTAGGTCCTCAAATTGTTGCTTGAAGCTAGCAGCATCCCGTTGAGCGATAACAAGTTGGGCCTATGTATCCTCGAGGTCTTTTCCTAAAATTTTCAGGGCCTTTGCATCGACTTCTGCGGTCTTCTGCATCGAGTCAGTATTTGTGATTAGAGTTCAGATGATTCTGGAAAGATTATGCGAATACTTGAAAATCTCTGAATATTATTTCTCGACTGCATCAATTCTTGCTTTGGCCTCATCTTCCCACCTCGAGGAAATAGGCTCAAGAGCAGGTAAAAAAGTCAAGCTTTCGAAGTAGTTTTCGGGAAATTTCTCCTCTAGATACGCCCGCTTAACTGCAGTTTCAGCATCCAATAGGGGAGGTGCAGGGAATGTCAGCTCGGTATCCTTACGTGTCGAAGCCTCAATAGCCTCCTCATTCCTCATAGAACGTTTAGCAGGAACCTTGTGCTTGCTTCGCGAATCGGTATCTCTCGGCGGGCTCCTTTCCCTACTGCGCTTTTCTTGAGAAAGAATTGTGTCCTTCGACTGCGACCTGTCATCATCTCGACGACCTTGGTAGCCCTTATATCGCTCTGAATCTGACCGAACGGGAGAACGAGAGCGCGAGCGCGATGATCGCGACTGGTAAGAATCATAGGGCCTTCTATCCTCCCTGCCGCGGCTTTCGCGACGATCATGCTCAGGATCAGAAGGGGGTCTGGACATGCTGCGACGAAATTTCCTGATATCATAATGGGAATGAGACATTGTACCTGCACAAAAAGGCAAATGAAACTCAGAGTCATCATTCTCACAAAAGAAAAGTGCTATGAAATGTGGTGCTATTGTGTTAAGTGCGTCCTTAGTGGTTTTTCCCCCCGACAAACCCGAGTCCGAAGCCAGAGTAGTACGAGCAGGCTCCTTGGCCTTAGGAGGAGTGGTCTCTTCGGAAGAAGTGAAAACTAAAGGATTTGTCCCAAAATCCTCTGAAGTGTAAATAGTTTCAGGTAAGGGGAGATCCCCCAAACCCTGAAATGTTGGGTCATCGGTACTAGGGGCGTCTCCCTGAGAAGCATCAATCGGCAACTCTTTGGAAGACGTTGACCTCTCCGGAGAGATGGCATCCTCGAGAACGATATACCCCTCACGGTGCTTTTCGGCCATCTTAGCCAATTCATCATCTTGAGTCGAAGATGGAGAAGGTGAGGCCTGAAGCGGCATTGTAGGAGCTTTCGAGCTTTCGCCTGTTTCTGGGATTACTTCCACTGGGGGATATATATACATATGGACCCATCCCATGACCAATGCTACGGGTAATGGACAGCAACCCAAGAAGATGAAGATATTCATCCTTAAGGACTTCATCAATTGTTAAAAACTTTTGATCACCGTTAAGGACCCGGTGCATCCAACCAAAGAACGCTTGATCCGATATTTGTTTTGGGTTATCAACTGCAAACAGAAAGAAAACGGATTAATGTGGTGGCTTGGACGTATAGAGTCGAGATTTAGAAAACCAGTGCTTTACTTGATTTCGTCCATCACCTAGCGCACCCTGGCTGTTGCCTTACATAAAACCATTCCAGCCTGGAATCACCCGCTTTACTGCTGAACGGTGCTGGAATTATTTTCCTCTTTGGGACAGACTCGAAGTAACAGAAAGAAGGAGTTTCTCGAGTCCGGTGCTTGAAGTTATAAAAGAAATGAACATCATCAAAAGTGAGCTCTATGCCTAAGTTCTCGCGGTACGCTACATATAGGTTGTACAGGTAAGCATAGGAGTTGGGGTGCAGCTGCATGGGGGCAATCCGCATTTGTCTTAGAAAATCGACGAAGAAAGAAGAAAATGGTGGTATAGCCCCAACCATGCACATCAATCGAGTGATTGCCATAAATCCTTCTAGAGGGTTGTGAGGACGATCAGTTTTTGATGGCACCAAGGTATCCCCTTTGGGTATCACGTACTTTAGGCATATTCGAATAAGTCTGTCATTGTCAATCGTCGATTCAACATAATCTTGAGGTGATTCTAGTATGATGGCAGACTCAAATTCGTCAGGAGCTCGATTATCCCCGATCCCTCCTTCCTCTTCACAGCCCAGGGAAACTCCACCCTCAGAAGACACATTATCGCTTTCATGAGTTTTTACCTCATAATCTGAGCCCTCATCATCCCATTCTGGATCTGAGGAAGAGCATATGTCGTCAAGAGTGATTTTCTTGGATGTTTCTGGGACCTCTTTCTTTTCTGTTAATCGAGATGAACGTCTCTCGTCCATGGTCGAAGAACTATCGAAAAAGAAATAACAGAAATTAGAGTAAATTAGCCCGTGTCCCCCCGTTCATGTGTATGAACTAAAGTGTGAACAGTGTATGCAGAAAATGTAAAGTCAACGCTCGAAAGTGCAATGCAAAATCTTGGCAAAGGAATAATGTTCAAGGCAGTTCTTGATGTTCATGTATGTTCGCAAGGAACTATCCTAACTGTCCATTAAGTTGAAGATTATATCAAGAATTGAACGGGCTACCTAAGTAAGCTCTTATGTGTCGAGTGGGATTGTTTTTCTTTGGTTCGGTTCAGATGTGTGCATTGGGATCGGATCGGAGAATATAGCTTTATCATGGCTTGGGGATAAACATTGTTGCTCAGGGAACAAATCGGATCGGATCGAAGGTGGACTTCTGAAACGGTCCGGATCGGATTAGGCAACCACACCATTTTCTCCCTTTGTTCCGATTTCAAGTCCGACCCGACCCGATCAAGGGAGCCCTGCCTCTATGACTTTTTGCTCCGACCCGATCCGGTTTTGCGAATTTCTCTTCCCTTTCTTTTTCTCCATTTTCTACATCCCATCATCCGAAACGATCCCCTGTAATATCCTTCTTCTTCCTCCTTTTCTAACTTAGAACCCAATTCTGTGCTAATATTCCCAATCAAGACCAAGTTTTTATTTTTTGGTCAAATCACCTATAGTGGGTCTTAATCCCATCCTCCCAACACCTCGAGGCGGGGATTGAGCCACCAACGACGATGGTAGCGGAGGAGGAGGCTATGATGACGAACTAGAACCGAAACCGTGTCCAAATCAGTCAAGTCAATCGTAAATCCTAGTTGATATCGATTATTATCAAGAGAACCGAGTTTAAAATCCACTTACGAGAGCGATTTGATGATTAATAAAGGGGATTTTCAAGTTTCAGAAGGTTAGGGATTCTGTGTTCAATCGGCTGAGAAAAAGCAAATAAAAAGAAAGAGAGGAAGAAAGAAAAGGGTGATACGCTTATATAGGTCGATGGTGACTACTCGTATTCCCCCTCTTTTTCTCCGCTCGGACCGGGATATAAGCCCACGAGGCGTTCCATTCTACTGACCCAGTGCTAACCAAGAGAGGAAGAAAGGCTGTTCGGGTCGGAGTCCGAACCGAATGGAATTCCATGTACTAAATTCGCATCTGAATTGAATTAAATCCAGAGAAAAAATCAAAAAGAAAATCACCTGGAAGGATAACTGGATGTTAACAAGAGTTCTCCAAGTTGTTTAAAAATAAAGAAAGGGATTCACATACAATGCGAAGTGTATATAGACATCAAGAGATGCAACTTTCTGAAGCAACGTGTCTTTATATGTCAATAAAAACAACTTTTCAAAAATTCAATTTCAGAAAGGCACCATGTAAACGACACCAAAGCATGCTCCGTCTCCAACAGAAGCATTCTTTGAGGGGGCAAAATGTTAGCCTACTTTGTGAACTAGGCTAAACAAAGTCGAGATGTCAAGTGTTGAAGAACACTTCTTCCTAAAAAGCATCGGATCGGATCGGAGGGCCACTATCAGACCAGAACGGAACAAAGCAGAATGGACAAGAGCTCAAGTTCAATGCAGGTCGGGCCGGATCGGATGCCCCGATCCGAATCCCTTCTACTTGTCTCTCTGAACCGAACCCAGTGTACTATGGTGCTTCACCCCACGATCTCCTGGATATTTGGAGCGGTTACACCCACTTTCTACCCATGATGACCACTAACCTGGTGCGCTGTCAACACTGAAATCCAACTGAGCCCGAGAATGATGGGATACGAGCCACGTAGCCCCTATCCGAACTGGATTCTGAGTGAATTTCCACCTATAAATAGACCCCAAAGGTCATTTAGAGGGATCTTTTGGCACTTTGAGAATTGAAGTATCTTATAGAACCGAATTATACCACTCCCAAACAGTTCAAATCATCATATACAGTGTATTTTGAGTTAATTGAGTCAATGTATATGAAAAGTGACCGAGATTGAGCTAATATCTAGTTGTATTTTCATCTATGTCATCAAACAAAGCGTTTTAAAGTGGACGTAGGCTCTTCAGAGCCGAACCACTATAAATTCTGTGTCTCTTTTCTGTTTTTGATCTCATTCTATCGAAATTTGAGTCAATTTGGGTGTTAGAACCAATTTTTGGTCTAACAGCCCTTACTTCCAACAATTACCCTTATTTTTTAACTACTATGAATGGTTGATTTTTGTAACACCCAATCCAAATGATGTATCATCTTTCGTATTTGTCGATCTACCCCTACTATGCTTAAACTACCCCTACTTCTCTTAATACTTCAAAACAGCCCTTCTTTTTAATCCTACTCCTAATTCTCTAAATATCCCTTCCTTCCAACAATTACGTCTATTTTTTAACTAATGTGAAGGATTTTTTTTTGCAGCACCCAATCCAAACAATTCATCATCTTTCATATTTATCGACCTACCCCTACTATGCTTAAACTACCCCTACTTCTCTTAATACTTGAAAACAACCCATCTTTTTTATCCTATCCCTAATTCTCTAAATAGCCCTTCCTTCCAATAGTTATCCATAATTTTTAACTAATGTAAAGGATTGGTTTTTGCAACACACAATCCAAACGATTCATCACCTTTCATATTTGTCGATCTACCCTTACTATGCTTAAACTACCCCTACTTATTTTAATACTTCAAAACAAACCTTCATTTTAATCCTACCCCTAATTCTATAAATAGCTCTTCCTTCCAACAATTACCCATATTTTTTAACTACTGTGAAAGATTGCTTTTTGCACTACCCAATCCAAACGATTCATCATCTTTCATATTTGTCGATCTACCCCTATTATGCTTAAACTACCCATACTTCTCTTAATACTTCAAAACAACCCATCTTTTTAATCCTTGCCCAAATTCTCTTGATAGCCCTTACTTCCAACAATTATCCCTATTTTTAACTACTATGAATGGTTCGTTTTTGTAGCACCCAATCCAAACGATTTATCATCTTTCATATTTGTCGATCTACCCCTACTACGCTTAAACAAACTCTACTTCTCTTAATACTTTAAAATAGCCCTCCTTTTTAATCATATCCTTAATTCTCTAAATACCCCTTACTTCCAACAATTACCTATATTTTTTAACTAATGTGAATGGTTGGTTTTTGCAGCACCCAATCAAAATGATTTATCATCTTTCTTATTTTTCGATCTACCCTTACTATGCTTAAACTACGCGTACTTCTCTTAATACTTCAAAACAGCCCTTCTTTTTAATCCTAACCCTAATTATATAAGTAGCCCTTCTTTCAAACAATAACCCCTATTTTTTTATTATTGTGAAGGATTGATTTTTGCAGCACCCAATCCAAACAAGTAATCATCTTTAATTTTCGCCGATTTGCCCCTACTATGCTTAAATTTCCCCTACTTCGCTTTATACTTCAAAACAAACCTTCTTTTTAATCCTACCCCAAATTCTCTAAGTAGCCCTAACTTCCAACAATTACCCCTATTTTTTAAATTCAGTAAAGGTTGGTTTTTGGAGCACCCAAACCAAATGACTCATCATCTTTCATATTTGTCGATCTTCCCCTACTATGCTTAAATTACCCCTACTTCTCTTAATACTTCAAAACAGCCCTTCTTTTTAATCCTACCTCTAATTCTCTAAATAGCCCTTCCTTCCAACATTTACGCCTATTTTTTAACTATTGTGAAGGATTGGTTTTTGCAGCACCCAATCCAAACAATTCATCATCTTTCATATTTGACGATCTACCCCTACTATGCTTAAACTACCCCTACTTCTCTTAATACTTGAAAACGACCCGTCTTTTTATTCCTAACCCTAATTCTCTAAACAGCCCTTCCTTCCAACATTTATCCCTATTTTTTAACAACTGTAAAGGATTGATTTTTGCAACACACAATCCAAACGATTCATCATCTTTCATATTTGTCGATCTACCCCTACTACGCTTAAACTACCCCTACTTCTGTTAGTACTCCAAAACAACCTTCATTTTAATCCTACCCCTAGTTCTATAAATACCTCTTCCTTCCAACAATTACCCTTATTTTTTAACTACTGTGAAGGATTGCTTTTTGCACCAGCCAATCCAAACGATTCATCATCTTTCATATTTGTCGATCTACCCGTACTTTGCTTAAACTACCCATACTTCTCTTAATACTTCAAAACAACCCATCTTTTTAATCCTAGCCCAAATTCTCTTGACAGCCCTTACGTCCAACAATTATCCCTATTTTTTAACTACTGTGAAGGCTTCGTTTTTGTAGCACCCAATCCAAACGATTTATCATCTTTCATATTTGTCGATCTACCCCTACTATGCTTAAACTAACTCTACTTCTCTTAATACTTTAAAATAGACCTTCTTTTTAATCATATCATTAATTCTCTAAATACCCCTTAGTTCCAATAATTACCTTTATTTTTTAACTACTGTGAATGGTTGGTTTTTGCAGCACCCAATCCAAATGAATTATCATCTTTCGTATTTTTCGATCTACCCTTACTATGCCTAAACTACCCGTACTTCTCTTAATACTTCAAAACAGCCCTTCTTTTTAATCCTACCCCTAATTATATAATTAGCCCTACTTTCCAACAATTACCCCTATTTTTTTACTATTGTGAAGGATTGGTTTTTGCAGCACCCAATCCAAACAATTAATCATCTTTAATATTCGCTGATATGCCCCTACTATGCTTAAACTACCCCTACTTCTCTTTATACTTCAAAACAACCCTTCTTTTTAATCCTACCCCTAATTCTCTAAATAGCACTAACTTCCAAAAATTACTCCTATTTTTTAAATTCTATGAAGGATTGGTTTTTGGAGCAGCCAAACCAAATGATTCATCATCTTTCATATTTGTCGATCTTCCCTTACTATGCCTAAACTACCCCAACTTCTCTTAATACTTCAAAACAGTCCTTCTTTTTAGTCCTACCTCTAATACTCTTAATAGCCCTTACATCCAACAATTACCCGTATTTTTTAACTTCTCTGAAGATTGGTTTTTGCATCACACAATCTAAATGATTCATCATCTTTCATATTTGTCGATCTAACCCTACTATGCTTAAACAACCCCTACTTCCCTTAATACTTCAAAATAACCCTTCTTTTTAATCCTACCCCTAATTCTGTAAATGGCCCTACTTTCCAACAATTACACCTATTTTTTAACTATTATGAAGAATTGGTTTTTGCTGCATCCAATCCAAACGATTCATCATCTTTCATATTTGTCGATCTACCCCTACTATGCTTAAACTACCCATACTTCTCTTAATACTTCAAAACAACCATTATTTTAATACAACCCCAATTCTCTAAATAGATCTTACTACCAACAATTACCCCTATTTTTGAACTACAATGAAGGGTTTGTTTTTGCAGCAACCAATCTAAACGTTTTATCATCTTTCATATTTGTCGATCTACCCCTACTTTGCTTAAACTATACATGCTTCTCTTAATACTTCAAAATAGCCCTTCTTATTATTCCTTCCCTAATTCTCTTAATAGCCCTTACTTCCAACAATTAACCTTATTTTTTAACTACTATGAAGGTTTGACATTTGCAGCACCCAATCCAAATGATTTATCATCTTTCGTATTTGTCGATCTACCCCTACTATGCTTTTACTACACCTACTTCTCTTAATACTTGAAAACAACCATTCTTTTTAATCCAAGCCCTAATTCTCCAAATAGATATTCCTTCCAACAATTAACCCTAATTTTTAACTATTGTGAAGGATTGGTTTTTGCAACACCCAATCCAAATGATTAATCATCTTTCTTACTTGTCGATCTACTCCTACTATGCTTAAACTACCCTCACTTCTCTAAATACTTCAAAACAACCCTTCTTTTAATCCTATAACTAATTCATTAAATAATCCTTCCTTCCAACAATTATCCCTATTTTTTAACTGCTATGAAGGATTGGTTTTTGCATCCCACAATCCAAACGATTCATCGTCTTTTATATTTGTCGTTCTACCCCTACTATGCTTAAACTACCCCTACTTGTCTTAATACTTCAAAAAAACCCTTCTTTTTAATCCTACCCCTAATTCTATAAATTTCCCTTCCTTCCAACAACTAACCCTATTTTTGAGTACTGTGAAGGATTGGTTTTTCCAGCACCCAATCCAAATGATTCATCATATTTCATATTTGTCGATCTACCCCTACTATGCTTAAACTACCCATACTTCTCTTAATACTTCAAAAGAACCCATCCTTTTAATCCTACCCCAAATTCTCTTAATAGCCCTTACTTCAAACCATTACCCCTATTTTTTAACTACTGTGATGGTTTGGTTTTTTGCAGCACCCTATCCAAACGATTTATCTTCTTTCATATTTGTCAATCTACCCCTACTATGCTTAAACTATCCCTACTTCTCTTAATACTTCAAAATAACCTTCTTTTTAATCTTACCCCTAATTCTCTAAATACCCCTTACTTCCATTAATTACCCTTATTTTTTAACTACTTTGAATGGTTGGTTTTTGCAGCACCCAATCTAAATGATTTATCATCTTTCGTATTTGTCGATCTACCCCAACTATGCTTAAACTACCCGTACTTCTCTTAATAATTCAAAACATCCTTTCTTTTTAACCTTACCCCTAATTCCCTAAATAGCCTTTCCTTCCAACAATTACCCCTATTTTTTTCTATTGTGAAGGATTTTTTTTGCAGCACCCAATCCAAACAATTAATCATCTTTCATATTCGTCGATCTACCGCTACTATGTTTAAACTACCGCTACTTCTCTTTATACTTCAAAACAACCCTTCTTTTTAATCCTTCCCTAATTCTTTATATAGCCCTTACTTCCAACAATTACACCTATTTTTTAACTTCTGTGAAGGGTTGGTTTTCGGAGCACTTAATCTAAATGGTTCATCATCTTTCGTATTTGTCGATCTACCCCTACTATGCTTAAACTACCCCTACTTCTCTTAATACTTCAAAACGGTCCTTCTTTTTAATCATTCCTCTAATTCTCTAAATAGTCCTTAATTCAAACAATTACCCCTATTTTTTATCTTCTTTGATGGGTTGTATTTTGCATCACACAATCTAAACGATTCATCATCCTTCATATTTGCCGATCTACCCCTACTTTGCTTAAACTACCCCAACTTCCCTTACATCTTTCGTATTTGTCAATCTACCCCTACTATGCTTAAGCTACCCATACTTCTCTTAATACTTCAAAACAATCCTTGTTTTTAATCCTACCCCTAATTCTCTAAATAGCCTTTCTTTCCAACAATTATCCATAATTTTTAACTATTATGAAGAATAAGTTTTTGCAGCTCCCAATCCACACGATTCATCATCTTTCATATTTGTCGATCTACCCCTACTATGCTTAAGCTACCATACTTCTCTTAATACTTCAAAACAACCCTTCTTTTTAATCCTTACCCTAATTCTCTAAATAGCCCTTCTTTCCAAGAATTACTCATGTTTTTTAAGTACTATGAAGGATTGGTTTTTGCAGCATCCAATCCAAACGATTCATCATCTTTCATATTTGCCGATCTAACCCTACTGTGCTTAAATTACCCATACTTCTCTTAATACTTGAAAACATCCCTTATTTTTAACCCTACCCTGAATTCTCGAAATAGCCATTACTTCCAACAATTACCCCTATTCTTTAACTACTGTGAGGGGTTGGTTTTTACAGCACCCAATCCAAACGGTTCATCATCTTTCATATTTGTCGATCTACCCCTACTATGCTTAAACTATCCCTACTTCTCTTAATACTTCAAAATAGCCCGTTTTTTAATCCTATCCCTAATTCTCTAAATAGCCCTAACTTCCAACAATTACCCTTATTTTCTAACTATGATGAAGGTTTGGTTTTTGCAGCACCCAATCCAAACGATTCATCATCGTTCGTATTTGTCGGTCTACCCCTACTATGCTTAAACTACGCCTACTTCTCTTAATACTTCAAAACTGCCCTTCCTTTTAATCCCACCCTAATTCTCTAAATTTCGCTTCCTTCAAACAATTACCCCTATTTTTTAACTATTGTGAAGGATTGTTTTTTGCAGCACCCAATCCAAATGATTCATCATCTTTCATATTTGTCGATCTACCCCGACTATGCTTAAACTACCCCTACTTCTCTTAATACTTCGAAACAACCCATCTTTTAAATCCTATCCCTTATTCTCGAAAAATGCCTTCCTTCCAAAAATTATCCTTATTTTTTAACTACTGCGAAGGATTGGTTTTTGCAGCATATAATCCAAACGATTCATCATCTTTCATATTTGTCGGTCTACCCCTACTATGCTTAAACTACCCTAACTTCTCTTAATACTTCGGAACAACCCTTCTTTTTAATCCTACCCTAATTCTATAAATAGCCCTTCCTTCCAACAATTACCTCTATTTTTTAACTACTTCGAAGGATTAGTTTTTCCATCATGCAATTCAAACGATTCATCATCTTTCATATTTGTCGATCTACCCCTACTATGCTTAAACTACCAATACTTCTCTCAATACTTTAAATAACCCATCTTTTTAATCCTACCCCAAATTCTCGTAATAGACCTTGCTTCCAAAAATTATCCCTATTTTTTAACTACTGTGAAGGGTTGGTTTTTGCAGCATCCAATCCATATGGTTTATCGTCTTTCATATTTGTCGATCTACCCCTACTATTCTTAAACTAATCCTACTTCTCTTAATACTCCAAAATAGCCCTTCTTCTTAATCATATCCCTATTTCACTAAATACCCCTTACTTCCATTAATTACCATTATTTTCTTAACTATTGTGAATGGATGGTTTTTGCAGCACCCAATCCAAATGATTTATCATCTTTTGTATTTGTCAATCTACTCCTACTATGTTTAAACTACCCGTACTTCTCTTAATACTTCAAAACATCCATTCTTTTTAATCCTACCCCTAATTTTGTAAATAGACCTTCCTTCCAACAATTACCACTGTTTTTTTTTACTATTCTGAAGGAATAGTTTTTGCAGCACCCAATCCAAACAATCAATCATCTATCATATTCGTCGATCTACCCCTACTAAGCTTAAACTACCCCTACTTCTCTTTATACTTCAAAACAACCCTTCTTTTTAATCCTACCCCTAATTATCTAAATAACCCTTACTTCCAACAATTACCTCTTTTTTTTAACTTCTATGAAGGGTTGGTTTTTGGAGCGCCCGAACCAAATGATTCATCATCTTTCATATTTGTCAATCTACCCCTACTATACTTAAACAACCCTTACTTCTCTTAACATTTCGAAACGGTCCTTCTTTTTAATCCTACCTCTAATTCTCTAAATGGCCCCTACTTCCAACAATTACCCCTATTTTTTAACTTTTGTGAAGGGTTGGTTTTTGCATCACACAAACTAAATGATTCATCATCTTTCATATTTGTCGATCTACTCCTACTACGCTTAAAGTACCCTACTTCCCTTAATACTTCAAAACAACCATTCTTTTTAATCCTACCACTAATTCTCTAAATATCCCTTCTTTCCAACAATTACCCCTATTTTTTAACTATTACGAAGAATTGGTTTTTGCAGCACCCAATCCAAATGATTCATCGTCTTTCATATTTGTCGATCTACCACTACTGTGCTTAAACTACCCATACTTCTCTTAATACTTCATAACAACCCTTCTTTTTAATCCTACCCCTAATTATCTAAATAGTCCTTATTTCCAACAATTACTCCTGTTTTTTAACTACTATGAAGGATGGTTTTGGCAGCACCCAATCCAAACGATTCATCATCTTTCATACTTGTCGGTATAACCCTACTATGCTTAAACTACCCATACTTCTCTTAATACTTCAAAACAACCATTATTTTTAATCCTACCCCAAATTATCTAAATAGCCCTTACTTCCAAAAATTACCCCTATTTTATAACTACTGTGAAGTGTTGGTTTTTGCAGCACTGAGTCCAAACGATTTATCAACTTTCATATTTGTTGATCTACCCCTACTATGCTTAAACTATCCCTACTTTTCTAAATACTTCAAAATAACCCTTCTTTTTAATCTTATCCCTAATTCTATAACTAGCCCATACTTCCAAAAATTACCCTTATTTTTTAACTACTACGAAGGGTAGGTTTTTGCAGCACCCAATACAAACGATTTGTAACGACCCGGATTTTGAGAGACTTTGGTTATCGACATAAGCACGATTTCGATAACCAAAACATCGAAAAATCCTGGTAATTAGTGAAAGAAATTAGAGGGTGAGGAAAGATAAGATAGAAAATTAGAATAGAAGAAGAAGAAGAACACAACATCAGAGTAACACGAATCTCACAACGGAACGAATATATATATTTCATAACATAACTTTGAAATACAAATCAGTACTTGAATATACATATCATTATCAAAGTACAGCACTTACAACACAGCGGAAATAACTATAGCTATAACATCCTGAAGCCTCCTGCTCCAGCTCTTCAAGTATATCTGTAAAATCCCGCCTACTTGACTGCCTGTACAAATTTAGGCACCCAAGAGTTTAGGGAAAACAACAAAGTAAACTCTGGGTCAGTCATGGGACTGGTATGAGTAAAACAATTTAAAACAGTTCAAGCAGGTAATCGATATCTCATAAGACCACGCCGTATAACGGAACGGGTTTTTCCCTTATGAGAATCCAAAATATCTTCATATCAAAAAACCTTTTTGATATTATAATAATGTCTATCAACCACACTATAATAATCATCTAGCAGAAACGCTTTCATCTCACGTTCTACATATATTGTATACAATCAAAACCGCAAGCACGTATTGGGTAATGGATTTCCAACGATGACAAGGTATGGAACCACCTATCGCTTGTGTACCTCTAGAGAGGAATACACTGGGTTCAACAAGAACATCTTGCAACCCGACCACACATGACCGACCACTGATTTCGCTTGAGCGTATCGAATGTATATCACCAACAGTTGGGATCAGCAACCGTTTCCCGAATGGGACACCATCAACAATAGATTTTTAGAAGTAAATGAAACTCTAGATCAGGTGATTATACACCCTACTTCGGTGCGACCGACATAGCCATGCTGCCTGCCCGATTTCTGTCATTTACCGGATGTGAGGCTAGAAACTATGCTTTATCATCACACCAGATTCACTTTGAATGCCACATCGCCAAATCCATCAAATCACCGACTGACGTCCTCAACCATACATTATGTGTTAGCTAAAGAAGTTTCCTTCTCCGCTTCCACTCTTGGTACGATTGGAGAAATCAATATACGTGATCGTTTGGAAATACTCTGTCAGACATCCGTCCATACAAGTCATCCAGGAACAGGATGAACCGAAGGCACTATTCTGTAAACAGGATAGCCTTTGCATAACTCCGTCTTCAGTTTCCTTGGGCATATATGATTCGCAATGCTTATGCCAATACAGAGTGGTTCTTTGGATAGTAATCCAACCGGTCTCTCCATATTAACAACGTTAAAATGGTCAAAAGTTCGATAGTCTGTGATTTAACTATCGAATAAAAACAAGTGTGCAAACAACGATATCATTTCCAAATGGAAATTTATATCGATCAAACATCATTCAACATTTATCTTTTTATTTCATAAATTTACTTATCTCCTGTTTCCCTATATTCAATATTCTTATTTTCTAAATTTCGAAAATATTCGTTATTAACAATGGAAAACATTTCCATTTCTTGTTTCTTTATTAGAAAACATTTCTGGTTTCTTATTTGGAAAACATTTCCAAAGCTTCTTCATTGGACTTAGAAAGATGTTTAAAAAACCATCGCGATGCCAACTCAAACCATTTCCTTTACTGCCGAACCTTAACTATTCCTTAGTTAAAAACGAAGCCAATCAAGTTGGGGTAGAACTACCTCTCAGACCTTAACTGAACAACATTTCTAACTTTGAAATTGGCAAAGTTCACTTTATATTCCTTTTACTAACTTCCTTACTTAACCCTCCTTCGAATAGCTATATTCCATTGACTCTTTTTACTTAACTCTATTCGATTAACCCTTATCAATTAACTCTATTGGACTAACACTATTGGGTTAACTCTATTTGACTAACGCTATTGATTTACTCATGTCACTTAACTCCTTTCGAATAAACTATATTCGATAACTCCTTTTACTTTCTTCGAATAAACTATATTCGATTAATACATTTGCTTCTATTCGAATAACTATATTCGATTAACCCTTTTGACTTTAACTCTAATCGATTAACTAACATCGATTAACTTCTTTTAACTTTATCTCTAATCGATTAACTAATATCGATTAACTCCTTTTTCTTTAACTCTAATCGATTAAACTAACATCGATTAACTTCTTTGCTTTAACTCTAATCGATTAAACTAACATCGATTAACTCCTTTTAACTTTATCCTCTAATCGATTAACTAACATCGATTAACTCCTTTTACTTTAACTCTAATCGATTAAACTAACATCAATTAACTCCTTTTAACTTTATTCTCTAATCGATTAACTAACATCGATTAACTCCTTTTAACTTTCTATTTAACTATTCATTTATAAAGATTTACTTTTAGTAACAGTTCTTCACTTTACAAATGATTTCCCTTTTATAAAACTCTATTCGTTTTAGAAACATTTTTCCCTTTTATTTACTTTCGAAATATTTCCTTTTATAAAATCACTTTATTTCAATATACATTGAAATAAATCCTTTTTACATCCCAGGGTCTTTTATGATATTTAAAATATCGAATAAAAATGATCAACATCATTCCAACACCCATAATCCATAACAGATTATATAACACATCATATATCACAATATATGAAAACAGTAAAATAAATGTTGAGGAATCCAGTTAGATTCCTCCAACCTGTTTCCCTGCATCACAGATGTTAAACAATATAGATAACATCACTTTCAGTTCCATTTGATATATTCTGTTAAACAGAATCAATATAGAAATTCAACTAACT
Source organism: Allium sativum (assembly GCA_030737875.1). Lineage (NCBI taxonomy): Eukaryota > Viridiplantae > Streptophyta > Magnoliopsida > Asparagales > Amaryllidaceae > Allium > Allium sativum. The sequence goes on from JASFAX010006911.1 coordinate 19,352, forward strand.
GACTAGCAGTTCAATCAAACAGTCAACACACAGTCACTCAGCCAATATCTAATAGTTCTAAAAATACAACATGAAATTATAAACTGTTCAGAGTTAGTGAGATTTACTCACATTGGACGATCATCGTTGATAACGATAACCATCGCTCGATTTGATTCAGACGGACAATTTATTTTATAATAAATTGTAGCGAGCTGCGATGGACTTCCAGTCAGCTCCATGGTGTAGCCCCCGTCCATACGATCCCAAAGGATCTTGTTTTGTTAAGTTCTGACAACGTATGAGCAATTTATTCATTTTACAAGTTAGTATAAATTTTTAAATAACATTAACTAAATTATAAACTCAAATGGGCCTCACCCATTTTTAAAAACACCGGCCTAAGACCACACTATCTTACTCGTATAATCAGTTTCTCTCCCTCATCTCTTCTACAGGCGGCGAACAACTTCTGGCCATTTTTGAATCCTTTAACTCCAGTTTCATTCAAAGGAAACTTACCAAAATTTAACACTTAAATATAGATGGTTCTCAATGCTTAAAAAAAACCCGGCCCATTCCTTGTTACTATCCTTGCATGCACACACCCACCTGTAAATCACCGTTGAACTAGCTACAACCCATTTCCTGTCGCTCACGTTCTTCTCCTTGCAACCGCAAGTCAACCCATCCACTACTCCCTCTTCTTCTTATTTCCGCAACTTCTCTATCCTCTTCTTCATTAAAAAAACGTGAGCTCCTCTTTAATTACCCAGTCCCCTTCTTCTTCCCAGAATGAAACCGTAACTTTGCTCCTCCAGCTTCAGACTTTACCCCGCACCCATACTCACGTCCTCTTATCCACTACACACACTAAAACCATCACCAAACCTTCATCTTCCCCAACGTGGAAAACACCTGCCTGCTCCATGCATAGCCACGCCATTTCCAAGAACAATGCCTCTCGCCCAGTCCACTACACTTCAAACTCCCCACGTTCTTCTCCCTTTTCTTGTTTTGTTTTATTTTATATTTCAGATTTTTGATTTCCTTTGAAGCCAATAACCCACGGCTTTGAAGTCTCAGCGGAAAAAAGCAAATCAAGACTTGCGTGCTTATTTATAGATGAGGGGACTCAATCCCGAAGTATACGTAGGTATAATACGTGCAGGTTTTTACTTCTTTGATATGTTGTGGTTGGAAAAGCATATACGTCTACATGAATTTGTCCCACCGTTTAAAAGGGACGTGGAGGGTTCTCCTTTCACACGTTACTTCACCGAATTTTTTTGTCCACACCATCTTAAAGTACGTAATATGTATATTTAAAGATATGTAAAAGATATGTAATATGTATATTTAAAGGTTGTTGTGGCATGGATATGCATTATTTCAAAGTGAAATTCTTACGAACTGTTATAGACAGAAATAAACATACCGCTGTGATGAGCAAGGTGTCACGATCCCAAAAATATAATAATACCGGTAGGTTAACTCATATTGTGAAACCCCGAAATGTCGATACAGGGTGCCAAATACTTCAAATAAAAAGTTGCTTATTTAATTAATTAAAAATTACCATAAAATTCTAAAAATTAAAATATCGTTATGTCCTAAAAGAACCTCATCAAAATTCAAACCCGATCTCTAGTTATATCGAATAAACCGTTACGGTCGATAAACGATTCTATAGCGACTATTTTAAAAATTGATTTGAACATATCTCAAAATCTACACGATGAAATCCCGATTTTTCTCTTCCACTAGAAATATATACTCCACCAGCTCCACACGTTTCTTGTTTTACAGAAATCCGGCTTAAAATGAATCCTGTATATTCAGTTGAAGTTCGAATCGCCAATTTACGAACTACAGTGCCATTTCAAGCTCGATTTTAATTATATTATAATTATACGTTCAAACTGACGTCAATTGAATATATTCGTCAATATAATTCAACTCCTAACTGATATATATATTTTAGATAACCCAAATTACACCATACTGTGAATTTCACTATTTTTGATTATTACTGAATTAAATATATTATTTAATTTATTATTTTAATTAAATATTTATCATTATTATATTCCACGACCAAATAAATTCTTTTAATTACCTTTTAAATAATTAAATAAATTAATTATAATACCCCTGCCAATGCGGGTCATTACACGATTTATCATCATTCGTATATTTCGTCTACCCCTACTATGCTTAAACTACCCCTACTTCTCTTAATACTTCAAAACAACCCTTCTTTTTAGTCATACCCCTAATTCTCAAAATAGCCCTTCCTTTAAACAATTACCCCTATTTTTTTACTATTGTGAAGGATTGGTTTTTGCAGCACGTAATCCAAACAATTCATCATCTTTCATATTCATCGATCTACTCCTAATATGCATAAACTATGTAACACCCCACCTCCGCTAGGGTCACTCACTTAGGGAATACACTAGCTTTGGTGGAGCATTATCTAGGTTAAAATACACTGAAATATTACAAGACAGAACATATAAAACAGTGGAAGAAAAACCAAATTTCATTTCTTTAATATCTAGTAAGGTCTAAAGCCTTTTACATCAAATTGCCATTAAATCCATTACATCGAAATCTGTCTTGCAATAGTAAAGAAGCGTAAAACTATGGTCATAAATCATTCCCCAAATAAAACAGTAAAGCAGCCATAGCCAAGAAAGGTCCAAGCCATATATGATGATCTTGAAGCAGAAAAAAGTCCAAACTAAGTAGTAGTGTTTCCTCCCTGAGAACCTGGGGGGCAACGGAAGAAAAAGAGGTGAAAGAAAATGGGTCAGTCATAAAGACTGGTAAGTCCTCAGTGACTTTCAGCATAGAAACAAGTAAAGATAACGTGACATGTATAAACTGAAAGTAAACATAAGGATGATGACAAGATAGGCAAGTTAAACTAAGATAACAAGATAAACTAAGATAACAAGATAAACTATGCTAACCAGATAAACTACGGTAACAAGATAAACTATGCTAACCACATAAACTACGATAACAAGATAAACTATGCTAACCAGATAAACTACAGTAACAAGATAAACTATGCTAACCAGATAAACTACGTATAGCAAGATAAACTATGCTAACCAGATAAACTACGGTAATAAGATAAACTATGCTAACCAGATAAACTACGTATAGCAAGATAAACTATGCTAACCAGATAAACTACGGTAACAAGATAAACTATGCTAACCAGAGAAACTATGTATAGCATCGCATGTTTAACATTCTCGGCACCAGTACTAGTATAACAAAATTAGGTGTTATCCTAATGTCCAACAGAAACGGAAACAGAAACAGGGTGATCTTTACAGAAATAGCAATGGGCTTTTACCACCTGTACTAGTAACCTAACCCGTGTCATGTATTAACTATGAAATGACCCCTTACCCAATGTCATGAAATGACCCATTACTTGGTCCCACGAAACGATCTATTAATCGATCGGCTCCCTACAAGTTCTAGCTCGTCATGTGTCTGTGTCATAAGACCCTATCACAAATGTAGTCACCTGTGCGAGGTCCACCATAGGGTGTATCAAGTCCTTGGGTACCAACCACCGACATGAATCAAGCACACACAGTGTGAACCTACCGGTGCCCAATGCATGCTTTTTCAACTCTGGACTACGTGCACGACCATAGTCCGCCTGAAACTACAATGGCACACTAACTCAGCCGTTGTTCTGGTCGCTTACAATCAGCCTAGTAATCGTGCCCCACCCTGCATAGTTCCAGGGTACCATGATACATCTAGTGGGTTACTGCTGAAAAGCACCGCGTAACTAGGGTTTCCGTCCAGCAGGTTAAGTGTTGTCATTTAAATTCGAGAATTAAGCCCATCAGTCTAGCATGTCAAGTTGGTTAATTGTGGTCATTCAAGTTCGTGACTTAACCCGTCTATGTGTTGTGTCAAATTGGCTAAGTGTTGTCGTTCAAGTTCATGACTTAGCCCTACGAATCATGTGTCAGGTTGGTTAAGTATATTCAAGCGGTTCATGACTTAACCCTACCAAATCATCGTGTCAAATTGGTTACGTGTATTCAAGCAGTTCATGACTTAACCCTACCAAATCATCGTGTTAAATTGGTTAAGTGTATTCAAGCGGTTCATGACTTAACCCTATCAAATCATCGTGTCAACTTGGTTAAGTATATTCAAGCGGTTCATGACTTAACCCTATCTATTCATCGTGTCAACTTGGTTAAGTGTATTCAAGCGGTTCATGACTTAACCCTATCAAATCGTCGTGTCAAATTGGTTAAGTGTATTCAAGTGGTTCATGACTTAACCCTATCATGTGGCATTAGTTCATTAATGCACCCCAACCTCTCACATCAGACCTGTTGTTGTGGTCACTAGATATGCCGGGCGGTTCCGGGCAGAATTACACCACAACTCAGACTGACCTCGGCTTTTCAAGTGCGATATGTCCAACTACCTACATTGGATCCTATTGTTTGCAGTAACTGGATTTGCTGGGCGGTTCCGGGCAGAATTACATTGCAAACTCAACCCAACCTCGAGTTGGCCATTTTCAAGTTCATTCTATGTGTCATGTCCATGTTCAATTTTCATGTCAAGTTGGGGTCAAGTTTCTAAGCGAGTTTCATGTCAAGTTCTCATATCAAGTTTTCAGGTTTCCACTTATGCCTATTATCAAGTTCATGATTCATATTCATAACCAATTCTTGTTTGCCTAACCTACCCAATTATAATTCCGATCTCATGTAAACGTAAATCGATCTAAATTACAAGTAGATCCAGGTCCAAAATAAAAGGGAATAACATTCCAACTATGATAGGCAAAAGAACAAACACAAGGTGATAAATCTGGCATGATATAGCTTGGGATAATTGGTTACAACATCACTGGCATATAGAGAATAATAAGCTTTCAAATCTAGCATAATAAGGTGATAGTCATGATAAAAATTGACATAAAAGAATAGGCATGAAAAAGAAAGCCAAATACAAGGATAATTGATCAATGGTCTTGGTGTACAACATGGTTTTCAACAATAGTGTTATGAGCAATCAACTATAATAGTCAATTGGCCACAATAGTCATAGTCATAGCGAATCATAAGCGATTAAGCACAAGAGTCATGAATAATTATCCAAAATAGTTCTAGGCAACTACCCTAAATAGTCATAGGCAATTAACTATAATAGTTTCAAGGTCATGGTTATAGACAATAGTCTTTGTTCTCGTTTATAGGCATAGGCATAGTCTTTGGCCATTAATAATAGTTTCAATGCCATAGGCATAATAATATTTTATTTACAACATGAATAGGCCCAAGTTAAATTTCATAGCAATATTCCCAAATTCAAGATTCAAGAGAGGATAGGGTGAAAATTGAATTAAAAAGTCTTATCATCAAGACAGGATCCAAGAATTCATTTTACAATCTAGCGTTTGAATAATAAACTAGGTCCAACAACCTGAATGGGCATGATTCAGTCGATAAGAAATAACCCGAAATCATAGATTCAAGAAGAGACAAGAACAGATTCAAATAGATAATCAAGCTTAGGTCCAATTTCATTTTATTCCATGTCCATATTAAATTTAACAAGTTTCAATCTCAAAGTAACTAGAACTTACAGAGCGTGGATCAAGAATTAGAGTGCAGAGATTTGATTCTAGAAACGGTTATTGCAGTTGTTGAATCTCTATTTGTTTAGTCTTGTTCTAGTTGAAAACCCCTAATTTGCAATTCCTAGATGTTGTCTTAACGAAGAATAAGTAGTCTCTTTTAATTTAAATATTATCATTTTGATTTTCACAGGGTAGCATAGGACAGAATGAAATGGTGTAGAGAGAATGAGGCTAGGGGGCTGTTTATATAGGGTTAGGCAGACGAATCTGGTCACGAAACAAGTCTAAATACATCAGAATGCATCTGGTTCAGGAAATAGGTTCGTGAGGCAGGTCGACCCCCAGGTCGGTACTATGGTCGACCTGGTCCTTGGGAGGTCGACACTATTGTCGACCCCCGGGTCGACCTGGTCTATGGGCGGGTGTTTTTCCCGCCCTGCCTGCTGCGGGGTTCGAATTCGAATTTCGAACTGTCTTTGATTCTGAAAATTTCTGAAAATTCTAGAGGACATAACTTGGTCATATGAACTCCGATTTTCGAAAACTCAGAGACTCGTTTCCAAGCAGAATTTCGAGATGAACGCAATGGCGCAACCCGTTTCCCTTGATTCTTATTTTAAAATTTAATTATGCCTTGATTTATGGTTTTAACACATTATAAAAATTCGGGTTGTTACAAACTACCCCAACTTCTCTTTATACTTCAAAACAACACTTCTTTTTAATCCTACCCATAATTCTCTAAATAGCCCTTACATCCAACAATTACCCTTATTTTTTAACTTCTGTGAAGGATTGGTTTTTGGAGCACCAATCTAAATGATTCATCATCTTTCATATTTGTGGATCTACCTTACTATACTTAAACTAACCCTACTTCTCTTAATACTTCAAAATAGTCCTTCTATTTAATCCTACCTCTAATTCTCTAAATAGCCCTTACTTCCAACAATTACCCCTATTTTTTTAACTTCTGTTAGCGGTTGGTTTTTGCATCACACAATCTAAATGATTCATTATCTTTCATATTTGTCGATCTAACCCTACTATGCTTAAACTACCCCTACTTCCCTTAACACTTCAAAACAACCCTTCTTTTTAATCCTACCCCTAATTCTCTAAATAGTCCTTCTTTCCAACAATTACCTCTTTTTTTTAACTACTGTAAAGAATTGGTTTTTGCAGCACCCAATCCAAACGATTCATCATCTTTCTTATTTGTCGATCTACCCCAACTATGCTTAAACTACCCATACTTCTCTTAATACTTCAAAACAACTCTTCTTTTTAATCCTAACCCTAATTCTCTAAATAGCTCTTCTTTCTAGCAATTACCCGTGTTTTTTAACTTCTATGAAGCCTTGGTTTTTGCAGCACCCAATCCAAACAATTCATTATCTTTCATAATTGTCGATCTGTCCCTACTATGCTTAAACTACCCCTACTTCTCTTTATACATCGAAACAGCCCTTCTTTATAATACTATCACCAATTCTCCAAATAGTCGTACTTCCAACAACTACCCTTATTTTTTAACTACTGTGAAGGGTTGGTTTTTGCGGCATCCAATCCAAATGATTCATCATTTTTCATATTTGTCGATCTACCCCTACTATGCTTAAACTACCCGTACTTCTCTTCATACTTCGAACCAACCTTTCTTTTTAATCCTATCTCTAATTCTCTGAATAGCCCTTCCTTCCAACAATTGACCTATTTTTTCTACTGTTGTGATTGATTGGTTTTTGCAGCACCCAATCCGAACATCAATCGTCTTTCATATTCGTCGATCTACCCCTACTATGCTTAAACTACCCCTATTTCTCTTTTACTTCATAAAAACCCATCTTTTTAATCCTACCCCTAATTCTCTAAATAGCCCTTACTTCCAACAATTACCTCTATTTTTTAACTTCTGTGAAGGGTTGGTTTTTGGGGCACCCGAACCAAATGATTCATCATCTTTCATATTTGTTGATCTAACCCTGCTATGCTTAAATTATCCATATTCATCATCTATCATATTTGTCGATCTACCCCTATTATGCTTAAACTTCCCCTAATTCCCTTAATACTTCAAAACAAACCTTATTTTTAATCCTACCACTAATTCTCTAAATATCCCTTCTTTCCAACAATTACCCCAATTTTTTAACTATTATGAAGAATTGGTTTTTTCAGCACCCAATCCAAACGATTCAACATCTTTCATATTTCTCGATCTACCCCTATTGTGCTTAAACTACCCATACTTCTCTTAATAGTTCAAAACAACCCGTCTTTTTAATCCTACTCCTAATTATCTAAATAGTCCTTCTTTCCAACAATTACTCTTGTTTTTAACTACTACGAAGGATGCTTTTTTGCAGCACACAATCCAAACGATTCATCATCTTTCATATTTGTCGATATACCCCTACTATGCTCAAACTACCCATATTTCTCTTAATACTTCAATACAACCCTTATTTTTTATCCTACCCCAAATTGTCTAAATATCCCTTACTTCCAACAATTACCCCTATTTTTTAACGATAGTGAAGTGTTGGTTTTTGCAGCGCCCAGTCCAAACGATTTACCATCTTTCATATTTGTCGATCTACCCCTAATATGTTTAAACTATCCCTACTTTTCATAATACTTCAAAATAACCCAACTTTTTAATCTTATCCCTAATTCTCTAAATAGCCCTTACTTCAAACAATTACCCTTATTTTTTAACTACTACGAAGGGCTGGTTTTTGCAGCACCCAATCCAAATGATTTATCATCTTTCGTATATTTCGATCCACCCCTACTATGCATAAACTACCCCTACTTCTCTTAATACTTCAAAACAGCCCTTCTTTTTAATCCTACCCCTAATTCTCCAAATAGCCCTTCCTTTAAACAATTACCCCTAATTTTTTTACTATTGTGAAGGATTGGTTTTTGCAACACCCAATCCATACAATTCATCATCTTTCATATTCATCGATCTACCCCTAATATGCATAAACTACCGCTACTTCTCTTTATACTTCAAAACAACACTTCTTTTTAATCCAACCCTTGATTCTCTAAATAGCCCTTACTTCCAAAAATTAACCTTATTTTTTAACTTCTGTGAAGTGTTCATTTTTGGAGAACCAATCCAAACAATCAATCATCTTTCATATTTGTGGATCTACCTTACTATGCTTTAACTACCCCTACTTCTCTTAATACTTCAAAACAGTCCTTCTATTTAATCCTACGTCTAATTCTCTAAATAGCCCGTACTTCCAACAATTACCCCTATTTTTTAACTTCTGTGGAGGTTTGCTTTTTGCATCACACAATCTAAACGATTCATTATCTTTCATATTTGTCGATCTAACCCTACTATGCTAAAATTACCCCTGCTTCCCTTAATACTTCAAAACAACCATTCTTTTCAATCCTACCCCTAATTCTCTAAATAGTCCTTCTTTCCAACAATTACCTCTATTTTTTAACTACTATAAAGAATTGGTTTTTGCAGCACCCAATCCAAACGATTCATCGTCTTTCATATTTGTCGATCTACCCCAACTACACTTAAACTACCCATACTTCTCTTAATACTTCAAAACATCTCTTCTTTTTAATCCTACCCCTAATTCTCTAAATAGCTCTTCTTTCCAGCAATTACCCCTATTTTTTAACTACTATGAAGCCTTGGTTTTTGGAGCACCCAGTCCAAACAATTCATCATCTTTCATATTTGTCGATCTACCCCTACTATGCTTAAACTACCCCTACTTTTCTTAATACTTTGAAACAACCCTTCTTTATAATACTATCCCGAATTCTCTAAATAGTCGTACTTCCAACAATTACCCTTATTTTTTAACTACTATGAGGGGTTGGTTTTTGCCACATCCAATCCAAACGATTCAGCATTTTTCATATTTGTCAATCTACCCCAACTATGCTTAAACTACCCCTACTTCTCTTAATACTTAAAAACAACCTTTTTTTTTAATTTTACAACTAATTCTCTAAATAGCCCTTCCTTCCAAAAATTACTCCTATTTTTTTACTACGGTGAAAGGTTGGTTTTTGCAGCATGCAATCCAAACAATTTATCATCTTTCATATTTGTCGATCTACCCCAACTATGCATAAACTATCCCTACTTCTCTTAATACTTCAAAATAGCCCTTCTTTTTAATCCTATCCCTAATTCTCTAAATAGCCCTCACTTCCAACAATTACCATTAT
>JASFAX010006912.1:0-29192 GCA_030737875.1 Allium sativum
TGCTGCTTAACTACTCCCATCTAACCTTCCTCCTATAAATACGCTAAGCCTTGGCCTTCATTTTGAGGCTTCTCCCTTGGAATTTTTGGACTTTGAGAGCTCCAAACACTCATTAATGGCTTCCAACACCTTCATCATGGCCATGGAAGATGACATGGATAATTAAAACATGGCATGCATGTTTTCCTTCAACATTTGAACATCAACAAGGATTGCTATTCTACCTTTGACCTTCATGGGCATGAACACTAAGCTCGGATATTGTTGACCAGGTCAACACTTCTCAACGAAGAAGAAGAAGGGCAGTTTAGTAAAAGTGCAGAACAAGCATATATTTTGCCATTCCATTATAACGCTTCAAACTTAGCTATTGTCTGAACTTGTATAACCTTGTTGTCAACCAAGGATATGATGAACGATGACTACAAAGTGAATGTAGGTGTTAGTGTCGAACCACTATAAAAGCTGTGTCTCCCCACATTTACATACTTTACTGCTTATTTGGATAATTGTTCACACACATACATTTGGGTGTTGGCGTGTGACAATTTTGCCCGTCAACAGTTTATATGATTGTTACTCATTTTGGGACAAGGAAAGCAGTTAGTATAATGGCTCCGACTGGAGTTGCTGCATTCAACATCGGTGGTAGCACTATACTTCATGAACTTTCAATCACCACAGAAAGGAGGTCTTCCTATAAAGGAATTTAAGGGGAGCAATGTCGTTGCATGCAAGATGATTTTGAAGATCCCAAGTTGATTATAATTGATGAATATAGCATGCTCGGTAGAACAATGGTTGCAAATATCGATTTACGATGTCGTTATATTTTTTTAGTTAATGACTTATTCGGCAGTGTATCAATTGTCTTAGTCGGTGATATGAGACAACTACCTCCTATATGTGATAGTTCATTATACATGAAAGGTGGGAATCTAATACAACAACGTGGACGACTTGTTTATATGATCTTCAATAAGTGTGTAAGACTATCTTATATATTTCGTTAAGCCGGAGATAAGTAAGCGCCTTTTCGAGAGGCTTTAGAAAGACTGAGTAGAGGTGCATCTGCTATAGACGATTGGAAACTTTTCAAAATTAGAGATTGGCTTAAATTATCTGAAGATGTGAAGGAAAATTTTGGAAATGCTCCTTATCTTTTTCCAACAAGAATGACAGCTAAAGAACATAACAAGAATCGATTGATTCAACTTGGAAAACCCATTGCTCGCATTTCTTCCATAAATAATTGTGAAACGACATCTATTGCTTCTTCTGATGATGCAAAGGGCTTAGAAAAATGTGTTTATCTCTATTTAGGTGCTCGAATGATGCTACGATCTAATCTTTCAGTTTAAAATGGGTTGGTTAATGGTGCTATGGGTACTGTTGTGGATATCGTGTATTCTTGATCAACATGCTCTCCCAATGATTTACCACTTGCAGTGATGGTCAACTTTAATCAATATCATGGTATTGAATTTCGACATGGAATAAACATCATTCCAATCACTCCTCAAACTGTAAATTGGAAAACTTCTTCTGGTATAGCATGCACGTGAACTCAATTACCTTTAGGTTTGTGTTAGGCGATAACGATACATAAAAGTCAAGGACTAACACTTGATCAAACGATCATTGACATAGGCGACAAAGAAAATCTTGGTTTAGCGTTTGTTCCATTATCAAGAACTAGAAAATTATAGGATCTTGCTTTCAATTCTATGTTCACATTCGAAAGGCTTGCGCATATATGAAAATCTAAAGGTCTACCGTGTAGATTAATGGAGGAAGAACGGTTGAATGTAATGTCTATTCAATAAAAGGTAAGTAAAATAATTGTTTAATATGATTTTCGGATGATGTGAGGTTTATGGAATTGAATAAAATTTAAACTTTTCAATTTGAGCTGTGATAAGTAATCTACCAGCTATGTCATATGTGTATGAATTTGAAGGAAGACAATAAAAGTTTTTGTATATTGAAACAATCAAGGTAAATATTTGACTATATTTCTAAAAATTCATTTTAAAACACTTTGCAATAATAAGGAAGACTATACTTTAAATTTTCTTCTTCTAGCAGGCTATTTAACTGCTTGTTGCAAGCACTTCTAATATTGAACGTATATGAATCCTTTTTCTATTTTTATAACATTTGACATTCAACAAATTTCCTAATAAAAATCGTTGATCTATTCTGAGCCAATTTATAATTTTTCAAGAAATACAGGAGCAACAAAATTTGGAAAATACGGGCAAACCACCTTCTATTACTTAAAACGGAGTCAAGATCAACTGTCTTGAAGACAAATACTAGCTTGATCTGCTTTATCATAACTGTTTCCTCTGTTAAGGCTCTAAACTATGAGGAGACAGGTAATATATATATTGGACTGTGTTATACTAATGGTATTTTATTTGAAAGAAACATGATAATAGTGTTTTATTTGGTTCGGGAATGAGTATAAGTGAATATATATATAGGAACCTAATATCGATCATGGTGAATATGTAGATTGGAAAGGGAGGAGCAGTCAACCTCATGAACATGGTGGAATAAAAGCAGTATCCATCGTTTGCGGTAAGCGACATAAAAAATCCAAATCAACTGTCAGTTGTAACTTTGTCTACACTGTTATCTTTAAAAACAATTAGGACCTTACCTACGAATTTTCTGATATAGGCACTGAAGTGCTCCAGAACACGAACTTTGTTGCAAATGCATTGAACTTGTTCTCTTGTCAATTGCAAAATGCATCATACATTAACCAAATCTGCAAAAATGCTTACTTATTTTATGGGGAATGCAATTTTGTCAACTTCATTGGGTGGTTCCATTTCTAATTCTTTCCTTTCATGTTTTTGATCGATATTGCTTTTGATCATGATGGGTTGGTCCATTCTAAAGGCCTTGGACGGGTATATACATGAATTGGAAAATAAGATTGCAGATTTAAATTCTAAAAATACAAAGCTTAAAAGTCAAATTGACACAGTATATAAACATATGGCAGGTCGTACAAGTGGCATGGATCGATCCAATGAACCGATATGTGTACTTCAACAAAAGCTAGAAGCAAAAGATTACGAAATAGTAAAACTTAAAAGCAAGTTAATGAAAACAAATGAAATTCTTAGTGAACTAGAAGTAGTCGAAATGATGTAAGCTACCAAACTGATCAAATAGATGAGATTAATGCTACTACGATTGAAAGTGAAACATAAATTACTTTTTCCAATTAAGAAGTACATGTACGATATGTCGACAACTTTTATACTTTGGAATAATAGTATATCATAATACTGAAACCAATGCAATTTACTTAGCATATGATTTACTTTTGTTTATTTGTTAGGCTGAAATTAGGTGGCATAATACATCTGACGGCAGTAGGAATCGTATTGATTCCTGTCGGAAGAAAGCAAAGAGTTTCCAGTTGCAAACAAATGTGTTAGAATTCATAGTTGATAGGGTAAGAATATGTTGATTCCGGTCTCCTTTTAGTTACTTTTGTTTATTTGCTTTCACTTGTTTAATATCTAATTGACAAAATAATCTCTTTTTCGAAAAGTTCGAATTTTTTTCATAAACATTACATCTAACTGATCAAGTGCAAGCTGAAGTTTCTTCTTATCATGCACTTGTTTCTAAGAGTACTTTGCTAATCCAGTAGTCAACTTATCGCTTGAGTTTATTACTATTATTTTCATTTTATATTTATATATGTGTGACGACGTTCTGTTTTCGTAAGGGCTGAACTCATATCGTTGGATGGTAATGAGAAGATATTTTGGAAGCTAAGCTGTTACAGCAGTGGTGATAGCATAATTCTTCAAGGTACTAATTGTTCGTAGTTCATGTTATTTTCATGCTTTAATGAAATAATGCAGCTAATTTGTTTCTTCAATTAATTGTCATATATAGACATTGAAAATGGGGTCTATGTCACTATATAAGATAAATGGTTTTCTTATGTCAAAGGCGAAGAAGATGCAGCGGAAAACTATTCCGATTCTTTGAGGTAGTTATATTTTAACATAACCATAAATTTTTGGCCAAATAAGCTTGCTGTCAGGTCATTATGTCAATATGAACCGTGTTTTTTACATTTTGCCTGTGTATCTTTATACATAATACTTTCTATCCATATTCATTAACACATAAAAATGTTGGATTATATGACTTTATTTTTGCCCACATTCCAATGCCTGTAGCAACTCTCTCTTTGACATTGCATCAAGCTATTTTTATGTTGAATTGTTGTAATGAATACCGGGGTTGGACTGTAGTGGAAATATGATAGATGCATTTGTGATCCGCACTAGTTAGCTAATTATCATTAATGAATTAGTTATGTTTAGTCTAAACTATTGAAGTCCTCTAGATGATGTATGTTTCTGATGTTCACTTTTTGACTTTTACTTGACAACTATTGTTTCCCAGCTGCTGGAGACGTTAATAAAAATTTGCGGTGAAGTTGTCCATAAGCATGTTGCTGAGAGAGATGTACTTCACGAGATGGTCAAACTAGTGAAAAAGAAGGTGATCCTATTTAACACAGCAGAAAACATCATGGCATTATTATTTCCCCCCTATCAAATTTCCAATGATATCACTATTATATACAGCATCCTGATTTTCAAGTGAAGGAAAAGGTCTTGACTTTAATTGATACATGGAAAGAGGCACTTGGTGTCCCACGAGCAAGATATCCTCAGCTGCATTGCTTATTAGGAGCTTTTGGTATTACTTCTGGACTTCATCATTCATCTTTTCTTTAATTAGCATATTTGTGAATGGGATTACTAAGTTAGGAGTAATTTCCCTAAGAGAACCTATCTTCTCGGTTGCACGCTTTTAATGTGAAAGTCCAAAAATATTTTAGCATGTTATGCCTGCTATATTTGATATTGGTTATCCGTGTAACAACCGTAGATCAATGGAATTCATTATTTGCAGTAAGGTGATATATTAGATACAAGTTGGATTTTTTTAGCATTTTGTTCAATGTTGAAATGTGAAACTTTGAATGTTGGGAATCTTATATTTCTGAAACAAGAACTGAGTTGACAATTATCTTAGTGTAACTTGTCAAAGCTAGCTTGAGTTAAGTTGTCACGGTAGACTTGATTTAGTCATGGGGCAGAGCGTTGCATGTTATAAGGAGTCGAGTTATATAGGTTTTAGAAGAGAGGATAATTGTCACAATTATTTAGTTTGTGAGAATTTAATTGACACTGGTGCATTTTTTAAAGTGCATCAATAGGAATTGGCATCTTTTTAAAATAATAAAAGTATCGTTTATTTTTGCATATTGGAATCACATTTAGTTTCTTACTCTGGTTCACAATTTTTTTTTTTTTAAATTATGTTAACTACAACAAATCATTTCTATTGTCTTTTGTTGAGGAACACAGCACCGAGGCTTAGTTCAGACAATCTTGAAGGTGGCAGTAAGCTTGATTGCATTGAATCTGAGCAAGGTATTTTGTGTGTGTTTCTTAGACTAATTCACTTGACTAGAAGTTCTAAAGGGATCTAATTATAATTTTTTTAAATGTAACTTTGGCCCAATTATTAAAGTTTCTTTCTGCAATGTTGTGTATTAAAAGCAGTGTATATTTTGTTTTATTATTTTGGGCATAAAGCTCATTTTTTTTAAAAATAATGACCCAATTCAAGGTTGTTTGAAATGTCAGTTCGAATATGTTTGAAATGCTCAATGTAACTATATTTGTACTTTTTCGGTTATTTTCATTTTCTTAAAAACAATGCACTTATTATTTCATTAAATTCAAAATTAAAAAGATTAAGTGGTATTTTTATGGTGTGTTTAGAACTAGAATAAATTAATGCATGAGCTTGGGATTGGTGCATGAGTTCGGAATTGGTGCCATTGGGTTGGCTGGTCTTCGATATACTAACTCGTATTTTTATAGTATGTTTACATCTAGAATACATGATCCTATCTGCTTTTGGTTTACATATTCGTTAACATGGTTACACAAAGTGCAATGAAATGTCAAAGATGAGCAAATTGAATTTTGTAAAATAGGAGGATATACACAGTTGACTTATGAGGAGATATACAACCAAATCATCAATCTTTGTTTGTCAAACCCTTTCTTTCTCATCATCACCCTTCTTTGTCCTATTATTTATCTGGTACTTCTTTCTTTCTTTTTAAATTCGTACTTATTGAATAATGTGCTATTTTCTTTGCAATACATTAGTATCTAAGTAGTAGTAGAATTTTGATGCACGTAGATTAGTTCTCATCGGTATCTGACCAACATCATGCATAGCGGGA
This sequence comes from Allium sativum, assembly GCA_030737875.1. Classification (NCBI taxonomy): domain Eukaryota; kingdom Viridiplantae; phylum Streptophyta; class Magnoliopsida; order Asparagales; family Amaryllidaceae; genus Allium; species Allium sativum. The sequence continues at coordinate 6,317 of JASFAX010006912.1, forward strand.
ACAACAAAGGCAACAATCATCAACTAAATAGAAGCACCACTACAGAGGATCGACTTCAACGTGTTGCTTGAACTGACTGAAGCAGGGCTAAGTGAAAGCAAACCCGGACTCGATCTCGTAGCAGTCTGGAAAAGCTACAACGTGCCATGGTATTTCTGATCTGAAAACTCGGCAGTAACGATCGTTTGTCCATCGTAGCCTTCTGCAACTTTGCCGCAAGATACCGTCAACTACGTCAGGTGACTGAAGAAGCCCAATCGGAGATTAAAGGTATCGTTAATGGTTTCATTACTGCTGGTCAACTATGTCAAATTTGCTGCAAGATACTGTCAACTATGTCAGGATAGCAGTTCAGTCCCTGAACGAGATTCAGAAGCTTCTCGATGTCTATGGCCTATAATTTTGCTTTTTTTTTTATTGTTCTTTTTGGATTCAATATATTGAATGTATCACCCTATGGCCTATAAATTGTTTGTGATACTGATTTTCTTGGATATATGAACTTATGTATAGTTATTTTCACTGGAAATGCATCTGCTATTATTTTTCTCAGAACTATACATTCTATATTGTTTAATGTACTTGGTTATGAAACTATTCTACATTTTATATTGCTTCCCGAAAAGCAACATTAGTAGCATAACTGTTAATTATTTTATCAGATTTACAAATAGTATCAAAATTTAAGGGACTAAAAAAATCACATAAATTAAGCTTGTTATAACTTTTTTTTTCTTTTTTAAATTTCTAATGTTGTGTCTTTTTTTTTTTTGAGTTTCTCACATTACGACTTTTATATAAAAATAAAGGTAAAAGTAACCCCAAACAAATTCATATGATCAACGTTTTTTTCATTCTAATGCAAACAAAACAAAAGAAAGAAAGAAATAGTAGTTACTTAACCAAGAATAACATTTCCTAATACCATCATCATAACCATACCAGTTGTAGCAACCTTCAAAACGGACACTGAAGATTTCGATTCAGGCACCGAAGAAGCTGGTGCCGGACTGGGCGTAATCCGATGACTAGAGTGATTGGAGAAGGAGCCAACCGCTGAAGGAGGAGATTTAGCAGGCGGATTGGTAGCTGGTCGCGTCTGGCCTGTAGGCGTCATCACTACCAGAATCGTCTTCTTGCCTTTTCTACAGTTGTCAGCCACACCACTGACGAAGTAATACGGCCCATGCCTTGTCATAACATTAAATGGTACTTACTACTGCACAATATCGACAAAAGGATGCATATTTACCTTACATATTTTTTAACTTCAACTATGCAAGCATCATAAAAGCATGATATATTCCAAGTATAAGCTTCTTAAAGTTAAATCTAAATACACTTCAATTGCACTGGAATTGATGGGTATATCTATTACATATAACAATATCCCTATCTTGTTTACTAGATGAAGCCTTTCAGGTTCATGGGCTGGAAACTGAATATCAATTTAAAGCAATATATAACACCCTTAACATGCCTAAAGGCAAGTTTTTAGTTTTATTACTCGATTGCTAAGTTAATTTTTGAAACAGGCTAAGCAGCATTCTGACACATGATATTCAGAGGTTCAAGTATTCCTACTTATATGCCATATGATAAGTGAAAACTGGAGTATGTTGTTCTGATGCAGCATTGCCTGTGTCAACTGTCTCATTAAGGAACATTCCACTTTTGGCTTTGTCAAGCGAGGCACTAGGTGCCTGTGCCAAAGCACGTTCCAATGCTATTGTCCAATCTTGCAATTCATTTGAAATATCACCCTACCAAAAACACATTCAATATAAAATTTCGAGAAAATAATAAAATTGACACTAACGACAAAATTTGAGGACTTACTTTTAGTGTAAAATGTAGACCGCCTTGGCCATCTGGAAAATTAACTGTGCATGTACAAATGTATTTGACCTTTTCATACGAACAGAACCACTTAATTTTATTTGATACCAATGACAACACTTGCAAACATGATTCTCACAGAATTTGAACTTTTAACACAAGGTCAAATACTTGTGTTGAGCCATTCTTTTTTTTAATCTTACTCGTATAAAATTTTGTTTACCCACAGATATTTTGGTATTTAATTTTAATATAAAAGAACCAGTCAATGATTTTTTTTTGGAACAACATAGTTTGAAAAGTATTTCTTTGCATTATTTTCTCAATAACCGAGACTATATAAACTCCTACCCAATTAAACTAAAACTCATGTAGACTTTTTTGGAGTAAAGAGAACCAATTTATAAAAAGAACGCAGCTTCTAATTTTCAATCATCAATCTTCTTCCTACCGACTTCAACAGGACATTTTATATCGTTAATCTTACTTTGAATGATCTTTAGTACTACTTAATTTGCTTTAGTGATTGTGATCTTCACTATTTTACCCCTTCCATTAATTTATAAGTCTTTTCATTATCGAGAAAAGGCTTTCTACTTTCAATATTCAATGAACGTTATGGTATATAGCATTTTTTCATGATTATAAAAATAAATAAATAAAAGTGTTTTTTTTGCTATTTGTCTATTAAGAATACAGAGCAAAGGTTTAACTAATTAAAACTTTAAATAATTCCGTGAAAATAGCTTTTCTTCCAATGTTTCATTTCTTATTGATGTTGTTATTTTGATGTATGTGACCTGGAATTAGTAAACCCAAATAATTTATCATCATCGAAATTTCAAAGTTGAAAGGCGACTATACCAGAGCATATTTTGAATAGTAAGATTAAATGCATAGTAATTTAAGTTGATCTTCACCAGAACAGCCCACATAGTTAACACTATGAACACACCAAGCACTACAAGTACATAAGGCCGCTGACTTTCAGCATTGCCTGGATTTCAAACCCTTTTGTGTCTGGCCTACATGCGTATATCTTGTCGGTGCATGTCACTGCAATTGTATGCACTTGGTTAATGTGCATACACAAATATGTATGCAAATATGCACTATAGCAATATGTGAAAAAATTATAAAAATCTCTACTTATCAGTACAAGGCTGGAATAAAGTATTTTAAGTGTTTAAAATTATATTTTCAGCCAAGAACAGAAACAATAATATTTAGTAATTAAATTTAAAAATAATTTTGAAACATGAATAGTAGTTGAATAATTTGGTATTTCAGTAATTATTTTATTATTTTAATACGAAAGAAAAAAATGATAATTGATATATAAACAATATACAAGATTTAAGTTATTTATATGTAGACCCAAACATTATAAAAAATTCATCAGTGATAATTCTGGTCCATAATATTTGCAAAACTTCTGTGTTGATACATATTTTTTCCAGTTATGTGATATATATTGTGCACTTATCGTCCATAATAAGGAGAAGATATTACAAAGAAAATGTTTTCTCTGTCTTATGCATGAGTTTAATTCTTTATTTTTTACTTAAATTTTTTATGATTTACATTTATGTTTACTTGCGCTTTTTTTAACTTGCATTTTAAGCTTGACAAAAAAATCCTATTATTTAAATGGATTCGACTAGAAATGTTATTCCTCTTGCGCTGCTTAATCCACATCAACGTAATTGGACCATCAAAGTCTAGCTAACAAGCAAAGAGAATTTGAGATCCTATAAAAACAGTAAAGGAGAAGGATGTGTCTTTAGTATAATACTCATCAATGAAGATGCAAGGCTTTAGATTTTAATTTTTTTTTTACTTCGTTTGTGCAACCATTGAGTTATTATTATAATCCTTATGTGCTTCAAATAAACAAGGTGAATATTATTCCATATTTGAGTATGGGAAAATTTACTACATCTCCAAGGTAAGTGTTAGACCTATGAAAAAGGAATTCAGCACTGTAAAAAATGATTATGAGTTGAATATAAATGAATTTTCATTGGTCGAAAAAGTGGACAATGCGAGCTTCCGTTGACACTGTTTACAATTTTGTAAAGATTGACCAACTTCAAAAATATGTTGCAGAAAAGGAAGTAGTAGGTAATGCATTTACATTATAAATTTTTTTAAATCATCGTATGATTTATTAACATATTTTTTTTAGATATGATCTGTCTTGTTAAAAGTGTCTCAGCAATCAAATATGTTAAAAGAAAAATCAACAATCAGACCATTCCAGAACGTGATTTAACTATTGCTGATGATTCGTAAGTAAATATAGTAAATAAATTTATTTCTCTAATGTATACATTTAGACGTGGATTTAAATTACGGAACCAAGACGGCTAATGTTGCATTACGAGGAGGACCTGCTAGCGGAGTAGGATCCGAACTAATGGAAATGGTTGATAAAACTCCCATAATAGCCCTCAAATGAGTAAAAGTTGGAGATTTTCAAGGTGAAAAAACTTTTAATTTCTTTAGTTTTTTTTGCTTGTAACCATCTTTTAAAATTTTGTATTACTCCTCCGGGTTTATCTTTATCCACGTTGAGTAATAGCATTTTAGCTATAAATCCAAACATACCAAAAAGTTAAAAAGCTTAGAATATGGTATGATACCGAAGGCAAAAATGCACAAATAAAATCTACTAATTATGACAGAGTGATGCTTTCTCATATAATAAACAATCCGAGTTTGGGTCTTGACAAGGTTAGTACTAATAAACATTTCAATTTATATCATATATATATTAATAATATCATGTCATTAAGTTTTTTTTTTGAATGCATAGACTGTTTTCTTTGGTGTGATTGGTTACATATCTTATATTAAGACTGAACCACTGTGGTATTGAGCATGCAAAAGTTGCAATAAAAAGGTTATTGAAGCTACAACATCAGGCTGTTGGTATAAAGCATGCCAAAAGAATGAAAATGCATGTAATCTGAGGTAAAAATAATAATTTAAGCTACGAATTTTTACTTAACATTACTATTTGTAATTATATATTTATACAATGTTGATATATTATGTTAATGAAGATTTCCGACACAACCGATAAAGCTCGGATTACTGCTTTTAACGAACCCACAAAAGAAATAATAGGTTGTAGTGCCGATGATGTTTATAAAAATAAGAACGATGAAACTGAAGATATATTCCAAAAAAAGCTAAAGGAATTACTATGGACACCTCTCCTTTTTCAAGTTGGAGTTACTCAGACTGAATAAATGAACGAAAAAAGCAAAAGATTGTTGATATCACAATCAGCCATCGATTATTCAGTCGAATCAAGCTTCTCGTTTGAAGAAATATCTAAAAAGATGGAGTCCAACATTTAGTTTTATTTTCAGTATTTTTGTTTCAGCAGTTTCAGTTATTCAAATGACAATGCAACTTTTAAGTGATTTATTTAAATAAATTAGTTTATTAGTTTAGGATTTATTTATTACATTCTACTCTTGCGTTTTTTTTATTTCAATTAAATATTCTCTGCTATAATGATATGTTCTGAGCTTATATTTGTTTCGTTTCGCTTTTTTATTTCTTGATTCAATTAATGGCTTATAGTTACAAAATAACTAAACATTAAGATTATATTGATCCTACTTGATATATAATGAAAATGCATGTATGTTTTTGTGACTAATTCGAATCAATACATTAATAGTATATTCTTGTCTCAAGTTGGTTTACATATGAAACTCAGTTTAATTGAATTTATACTTTATTAGTTACTTTCATTTTCTCTTAAATTACCTTATAATTTTTAAAATAAAATCTAATTTGAAATATGTTTTAATAAAAGAATTATTGTTTTATATTAAGCACTAACGGTCGGGTTTTCCCAACGTTGTACTGTAATACTAGTAAAATCATGGTATGACGTCCATCGAACAATTATGGTTGACTATGGGTTGACTGTTGATGTATTTGAAGTCGAACTCTATCCAGCAGAGATTTAATGTGTCATCTAGGGGTGTCAAAATATGACCCAACCCACTTACCCTATCATGAATGGGTTGGGTTAACCCATTCATGAATTTTATTAAATGGGTAATGGGTTGGGTTGACCCATTTTTAAAAGGGTCATAAATAGGTAACCAATTTTACCCATTTATAAAAAACTTAAAATTTATGAAAATAGGTAATGATTTTTTAAGCAAAAAGGACCAAAATTACGAAAATGCCCGTCATATTGGAAAAAGTGAAAAAAATGAAAAAATTCAGAAAATCAAGGAAATTACGAAATGGAAAGGAAAAAAGAATTATTTTAAAATAAAGATTTTTAAAGCTAAAAATGCTAAAATTACGAAAATACCCGTCATTTTAAAAATGTGAATGTTTTCACCAAAAAATTGCTCAAACACCAAGGGTATGAGGATTGTACTTCACCGACACGGTTAGGAATTGAAAGGAGCCAAAATAGCAAAGAAACAGGGAAAAGTAAATAAAAACACAAGAATTTTTATAGTGGTTCGATCTAAAGTAGATCTACATCCATTTTGAAGTGATTCGCATTATCATGGGGGGATGTACAAAATTCGTCATCTCAAGCATCTCATTTTTTCCCATCCGCTCTTGCACAATGATTTTTCCTCTCTTTACTGACTTGATTCCTTCTAGCCACTATGGAAATGGTTGGATCCTTAAGAATGCGATGAACATGAGAATGTATGTTCCACAGTTTTAGTATTTAGAGGATCAACGGTGAGTCCACAGCAGTTGAGGTACGAATTGAAGCTTCGAGGAATTTTAATGGTGGCAAGAGAGAAGTAGAACAAAGCTTGAGAAGATGAAAATAACGGTTCCCGGTTTGGAATGGATGGTAAGAGCTTGGATTGATTTCTAATGGAGGAAGAAGGAGACTTGGTCCATTTGGTGATGAAGGAAGATGAAGTGAACTTTGGCGGTCATTAATGGATCTTGAGAACCTTCAAGATGGTGGAGGAAAGAATTTTGCAGCACTTCGTGGTGGTCTGGTGTTACCCCTTTTTCGTGGAAGCCTTGGCCCATTTATAGGTGAACCCTTATGAAGAAACGAGCTAAAATCCATATCTGCAGGACTCGGGTCGTTCGTTCCCTTAATTACAAGAATGCCACTACTTAACTGTAGCCGGTTGTCGATAGCTGCTGTCAGCTGTTTTGTGCGAGTGATTTTAGAGGAGTGAGCGGATGCATGGTTATGAGTAGACTGATCAGGCGGAAAGTGCGCGGGTGATTAGTCGAAGTATCAAGGTTGGTACAAAGGCGACCAGGGCTCCATGTTAAACCATTTGCGACCGGCCGACAAGTAGGTTCTGGTTGGGCGATCATGTCTGATTGTAAATGAACGGGTGATCAGTATCATATCCTTGTTGACTGGTTATAATGCGATGTTTCAGGAGTTACTATTTGTCCGTCCAACGAGCGGTATCTGCCTAGAGAAGCATATGTGATCGAGCGGAGCGACTTGAACAAGCGACCATGGAGATGTGCGACCTGCTGTTGTACTTATTCCCTTTCCATGCGATCGACCTCTCCATATAGGCGAGCTAAGCCGTTATGCTTGACCTGGTTCTGATGGGTGGTTGTCCTTACCAAAAGGAGGAGCGAGTTTTTTTGTGTGCGAGTGGTTCCCAAAGGTGTGTGGTTGTCCTGTGTCTATACTTTTTAGTGCTAGAGCGGTCTCCCCTCTTTCTGGCTCGATTCTACATGCCATGCTTGTTCTTGACTTGGGGCTCCACCGACATGAATGTTGTTTCATGGCTTCTGATGACAATGGATGAATATTTTTGATGACCTAAAGTGCATTAGGAAGGCCAAAATATTGAGCGAGTCTAGGAGTAAGGTAACCCAAAGAGCTTGGCGACCCAAATTATATAAACTGACTAAAGCACCTTACTGATCTAAATACTTGTAATAGACTAATATCAATGGAAAGTTTTGTCGCGACCTAGGTGCTTTTCATGACTCAAACACACGTTGTTACTTTGATCCATACTGTATGGATTAACATTTGCCACGTGAAGTTCGTATTCATTGATGATAATAAAAGCTTCGATTTGAACAATTCTGACATGTGTTAGGTCGTGCTAATCGTTCGATCGCACTACATTTTAGATCGTTTCATGCTCTAGGTCGTATTGTTTCATGGATTGCTTTTGGGCTCTTAACTTGAGTTTGGTCCATTTTGTTTCCACCCGTATATTATTCTTTGACTCAAGCCATCATTTTTTCTTACATTTCCTTTTTTACTTCGAGCTTACTAATGACGGCTCTTTGAGGTTAAATTTTAACCATCATTGATGCTTCAGCGAATTCGATCGGCCAAACTACTTAATCTTGGAGCTTCACGATTCACGTTTTTTTAATAGGCTCTAAAGGTCGTCGGTTATTTGTGATGCCCTCTACTGATGACGATTACGCTGAAATCATAATTTTGCGTACTCTTACTATTCACCAGCGATCTTAACCTACAAATCCATGTTTTGTCGTTTCTCTGAAAGTCGAAAACACCTTTGTTATCTATCTACACTTTTAACAGTTTGTAGGGGGTACTCTAAATTAGGTTGTTTCCATCCCCTTGGGCCCTGAGTCATAATTTTTCCTTGAGTCATCATGATAGTTTAAGACCCAAATACCCAAAATTGGCAGGAGCAAACTAAAATACCCCGGACAAGTAGCTTGAATTTATTCGAGGTAGAGCGTATTTCCATCATTCAGCTAGGATTGTTTGGCAGTTCTTAGATTTGGTTGCACACATAACAATTTGTAATCAATTTCATTTATACCCCTAGGTCTGAAGATGAATCTTTGTTTGCTAAAAAGACTGAGGAGGAAAAGGGTGGATAAGATCCATAGGGAAATGAAGAAAAGGAGGGATCCGAATAGAGGCAATCTTAGGAAATGCCCTAAGCTGGACAAGTCTTCCATGCCACATATTCAAACAAGCTCTCTTCAACCATCTTTGACTTCTGCATCTTGTATTTCAACCTCTGCTGATCTTCAAGCAATTGTGCACAAGCCTCGTTATGCCCTTGATCCATGTAATCCGGTGCTTGCCGCACGATTGAAGGGTTGGTGCTTGCAAGGCATAACTCTTGATTTGGAAGTAGACCCATATGATAATTGGGTTGTGGCTGACAAGATGGACACCATGAAAGATTTTATGCTGGCTCAACTTGACACCATCGAAGATCAGATGATGGAGGGAATTGATACGGTTTGGAATCATGATGTGAGACGGTTGGGTGCCTGGCGTATGCTTGCTTGTGATCTCCAACATCAGACGAATCCATACTTTAGAGAATGACAAGATTGAGCTTATCAAGGCCCTTGAATAACTGCATCTTTCCTCTAAGGAAATGTGAAACCAAGAAGATCTGGTAACAGGAGGAGTCGGAACTGTGGGCTACGGTTGACCTGCTTTGTCTTTTATCTTATGCTTCTGATCGGTTGTATATGCGGGTGCCGGCCCTCGCTAACTACTTTTATGCTGGTTTATGTCTGAAATCTCCACGCTGGACTTGTGATGTGGGGGTGGTAATGCATTTATCTTTTTGTACTTCAAGCCTTCTCTTTAGCTTTGCCGTACTTTTGCTTTACATTAGGATCCAACAATGTTTTTTTCTAAGACGAACCAAGCTTCACATCATCATCTTTCGTCTGTCTCTGACAATGGATTAGAGGATTATTAACAATGACTTGCACCAGGTTTTATTTTAAACAGAATAAGACATTTGTACTAATCCAATGGTTTAGAACAAAATCTCGTCTATGTCCTAGCTTGGTTAATTCACGTATTGGAGACTTTCATTGCCCCCAACACTGTCTGTCCTAAGCGCTGGTGGACTCAAAAGAAGTAACCCGAGAGAGGACTCCGGTTATAACCTTAAAGTTTGTCGTTATTGGATCAGATATTTCCGATACTGATGATCAATTAGGCGTTCGTTATTTCTCACATTCGAGGTTTCGAATGCTATGAAAACCTATTGATCACTCCTCACATCTAACCCTTTCAGATGCTACATGAATTAATTGATTATTCTTCACATCTGACTTTTCAGATGTTACACGAATTAATTGATTATTCTTCACTTCTGACTTCTCAGATGTTACGCGAATTCATTGATTATTCTTTACATCTAATTCTTCAGATGTTACGCGAATTGATTGATTATTCTTCACATCTGATTTTTCAGATGTTACGCGAATTGATTGATTATTCTTCACATCTGACTTTTCAGATGTAATACGAATTGATTGATTATTCTTCACATCTGACTTTTCAGATGTTACGCGAATTGATTATTCTTCACATTCAAATGTTACGCGAATTGATTGATTATTCTTCACATCTGACTTTTTAAATGTTACACGAATTCATTGATTATTCTTTACATCTAACTTTTTAGATGTTACACGAATTAATTGATTATTCTTCACATCTGACTTTTCAGATATTACGCGAATTAATTGTGCTTTTCACATCTGGAGATTCCAGATGTTACATAAGCGAATCGAGCTGCTGTTATATCATTTTGTGGGGGCAATTATCAGTCACTCTGTCGGATGCTTGACTTGGTAGATCATTCCGGTTCAAGAACTGGTGCTTAGAACCTCCTGTTTAGGGAGGTGCCCTTTCGATGAAGGATACAACTCCCGCATTTGTTCATCGTGGCGCTTGTTCGTTGTTTTGCATTTGTGTTTATTGATGTTTACAGTTTTTGACACTTGAACTAGTGTTGTTGGGGTCACGATGCTACAAGAACAAGCACTCGACTGGCGGCCTCAATATGAAATCATTTCTTTTAAGTAAGTTTTGATTTGACATATAATTTTGTATGTAAGAAACTCGTTTAGACATATATGCTCTTAATTTTGGAGCTAATTGTTTAGCGCATAACTTGCAGATTGCTATAGATTGCTTACAAGAAGTCTTGAGTGTAACAAAAAGTAAACATGAAGTAAAGCATGAACTAAAGCAGAAATAGAGCATGAAATAGAGCGATAGCGATGTTGATCGCTTATTCTGAGCCATATAAATTGAGGCGGTAGTCCTTGATCCTTAGTTGATGATCGTCCTTGGATCAACTTGAGCTAGACCTCTGTTGTTTGGATCAGACTGATTGTTTGATGCCCCTGGCCCTTGAAGAGTTGCCATAGGATTTGTGGTCTGCAGATTCTTGACGTACTGTTGTGGCCTATTCTTCCTGATTAACTCCTCGACGAGGTTCTTCAGGTGTCGGCACTCATTGGTGTTATCACTAGGCTAGTTGTGAAACACGCAGAATTTTCCTGAGTTTGCCGCCTTATAGCTTATTCTCATCGGATTTGGCTCCGCATATTCCTCAGAATTCTTTCTCACAAAATAAATATTTTTCGGAGTATCATTTAAAGGCGTTAGCTCTGATGAGTTGAAGAGGCGAGGCTTTTTAGTAGTTTTGTTGCCATTCCCATTATTGGTGCGTTTCTGTCCCTGATTACACCGGGTAGCAGTATTTTTAAGATCTTCAAGAAGCGGGTTGGCATCAATAATCTAAAAAAGTACAAGATTAGAATCAACTCTCATGTATTCCTCTGCCTTTTTATGAAAAAAATCAAGTGTATTTGGTTCTTTCTTTTTAATCCATCTACCAAACTCGCTCTTTTCATCTATGGCACCAAGTAAAGACATAAGGATTATGCGAGGTTCCGGATTTCTCACTTTGGACAAGGCGACGTTGAATCTACTGAGAAAAGCTTTAATAGATTCCCCAGGATTCTGCTTCATCGATGAAAGCGTTATAGCATCTTTGGCTTTGGTAGCATACAGGCGGAACTGCTCCTTGAACTTTTTGGTTAAGTCAGAGAATCGATCTATAGATTTAGGTGATAGCTTTGTACACCATAATAATGCAGCACCTTCTAAGTAGAGAGGGAAGTACGTGCATCTCATCTCATCAGTTGCTTTGGCCGCTCCCATTTGCAATTTGTATTTAAACAAAAAGTAATTTGGATCAACCAGCCCATTGTACGGGGGCAAGTTTGGGTGATTGAATTTCTTTGGATACTCGACTTCAAGGATTCTCTCAGTGAACGAGGTCCTATCAGGGGAAAGTACCATTCCCTTTCTTTGCCATTGCCAACTTGATTCTTTTTCATAATTTGTTCTATCATGTCCGAGATGTACTCTTCAGTGTTACAGTGCTCTACAAAACTGAGCTCTTTCCCAAATGTTCGTCTAGGGATGTGATATAGGTTAGAGAATTCTGGTCTTCTACCTTCCCGACGAGGAGGTGCCCTCGTGATAGGATTGGTAACTCTTTGTCTCCTTTCATCTTGGAACGATTCTTAGCTTCTGGCTTTGAGTTCTCGATGTCAGCTTCATCCTTGTCACTCGACCGATCGTTATCATCTTCCATGTTGTCGCAACAATTAAGATCAGAAGTGGATGAATTGCCATTTTTTCGAGGTCATCGTGTACTTTCGGAGGGGCTAGATTTGATCGAGCATTAAGGATGGCGTTGAGTTTCTCCATCATAGCTTTGGTAGAAGTATCCATTTGCTGGTTCATGTTGGCAATAGTGGTGTTGAGCTCAGCTTTAGTTACATCGGCCCTATCAATGGAGTTTTCACCGTCTTCAAAGCGATTAGCAGGCGATGTAGTTTCATTGATGGTATCACTGGTAGTTTCTCCAACGATCTTACCGGTGGTCTTCTTTGACTTCATCATTATGTTGGAGAAAGAAGTGGTTTAAAGTTTCAACACAAGGCCTTCAGCTTTGCGAGAAATTGTGAGAAGGAAGCGCGACTATCACCCCACGGTGGGAGCCAAATGTTTTAACCAAAAAATGGCTCAAACACCAAGGGTACGAGGATTGTACTTCACCGACACGGTTAAGAATTGAAAGGGGCCACAATCGCAAAGCAAACAGAAAAAAGAAAGTAAAAACACAAGAATTTTTATAGTTGTTCGATCTAGAGTAGACCTACATCCACTTTGAAGTGATTCTCATTATCATGAGGGGATTTACAAAATTCATCATCTCATACATCTCATTTTTGCCCATCCTCTCTTACACAATGACTTTTCATCCCTTTACTGACTTGATTCCTTCTAGCCACTATGGAAATGGTTGGATTCTTATGAATGCGATGGACATGAGAATGTATGTTCCACGGTAGGAGCACTTAGAGGATCAATGGTGAGTCCACGATGGTTGAGGTGTGAATCAAAGCTTCGAGGAAGTTTAATGGTGGCTGGAGAGAAGTAGAACGGAGCTTGAGAAGATGAAAATAACGGATCCCGGTTTGGAATGGATGGTGAGAGCTTGGATTGATCTCTAATGGAGGAAGAAGGAGACTTTGTCCGTTTGGTGATGGAGAAAGATGAAGTGAACTTTGGCGATCATTAATAGAGCTTGAGAAGCTTCAGGATGGTGGAGGAAAGAATTTTGCAGCCTACATGGTGGTCCGGTGTTCCCCCGTTTTCGTGGAAGCCTTGGCCCATTTATAGGTGAACCCTTATGAAGAAACGAGCTGAAATCCATATCTGCAGGCCTGGGGTCGTTCGTCCCCTTAATTACAAGAATGTCACTGCTTAGCTGTAGCATGTTGTCAATAGCTGCTGCCAGCTGTTTTGTGCGAGAGATTCTAGAGGAGCGAGCAGCTGCATGGTTCTGAGTAGACTGATTAGGCAGAGAGTGCGCGGGTGATTGGTCGAAGTATCAAAGTTGGTACAAAGGCGACCGGGGTTCCATGTTAAACCTTTTGCGACCGGCCGACAAGTAGGTTCTGGTTGGGTGATCATGTTTGATTGTAAATGAACGGGTGATCAGTATCATATCCTTGTTGACTGGATATAATGCGATCTTTCAGGAGTTACTATTTGTCCGTCCAGCGGGGAGTATCTGCCTAGAGAAGCATATATGATCGAGCAGAGCGACTTGAACAAGCGACCATGGAGATGTGCGACCTGTTGTAATACTAACTCCCTTTCCATGCGAACGACCTCTCCATATAGGCGAGCTAAGCAGTTATGCTTGACCTGGCTCTGATGAATGGCCATCCTTACCAAAAAGCGAAGCGAGTTTTTTGTGTGCGAGTGGTTCCCAAAGGTGTGCAGGTTATCCTATGTCTATACTTTTTAGTGCTAGAGCGGTCGCCTCTCTTTCTGGCTTCTGATAACAATGGATGAATGTTTTTGATGTCCTAAAGTGCATTAGGATGGCCTAAATATTGAGCGAGTCTAAGAGTAGGATAACCCAAAGAATTTGGCGACCCAAATTATATGTACTGACTAAAGCACCGTACCGATCTAAATACTTGTAATAGACTAATATCAATGGAAAGCTTTGTCGCGACCTAAGGGCTTTTCATGACTCAAACACACGTTGTTACTTTTGACCCATATTGTATGGATTAACAGTGAAAAAATAAATAAATTTCAAAAAAATCTAGAAAATTACGAAACTGAAAGTAAAAAAAGAATTATTCGAAAATTACGATTTCTAAAGCTAAAAATGTAAAACTTACGAAAATACTCTTCATACTGGAAAAAGTGGAAAAAAAATCAAGAATTTCAGAAAATTATGAAATGAAAAGTAATAAAAGAATTATTCGAAAATAATAATTTCTAAAGTTAAAAAGGCCAAAATTAAGAAAATCCCCTTCATGTTGAAAAAAGTGGAAAAAAATAAAAAATCCAGAAAATTACGAAAGGAAAAGTAAAAAAAAAAAAGAATTATTCGAAAATTACGATTTTTAAAGTTAAATATGTCAAAATAACGAAAATGCCCTTCATGTTGAAAAAAGGTGAAAAAACAAAATAAAATTTAAAGAATCCAGAAAATTACAAAATGAAAAGTATTAAAAGAATTATTTTCAAATAACGATTTTTAAAGCTAAAAATGCTAAAATTACAAAAATACCCTTTATTTTGGAAAAAGTGAGTAAAAATAAAAAAATCCAGGAAATTATGAAATGAGAACTAAAAAAAGAAGTATTCGAAAATAATGATTTTTAAAACCAAAAAGACCAAAATTACGAAAATGCCCTTTATATCGGAAAAAGTGAAAAAAAAAACTATTATTTTTTCATAATTTTCTGGATTTTTTGAATTGTTTTCACTTTTTTCAACATGAAGGGCATTTTCGTTATTTTGGTATATTCAGCTTTAAAAATTGTAATTTTTGAGTAATTCTTTTTTTACTTTTCATTTCATAATTTTTTGGATATTTTAAAAATATATTTTGTTTTTTCAGTTTTTTTCAACATGATGGGCATTTTCGTTATTTTGACATATTTAGCTTTAAAAATCGTAAGTTTCGAATAATTCTTTTTTTCCTTTTCATTTCGGAATTTTCTCGATTTTTTAAAATTTATTTTGTTTTTTCCACTTTTTTTAACATAAAGGGCATTTTCATAATTTTGTCTTTTTTAACATAAAAATTATTATTTTGATAATTCTTTTTTTACTTTTCATTTCATATTTTCTGAATTTTTTCTATTTTTTTTCCACTTTTTCCAATATGAAGGGTATTTTCGTATACATTTTTAGCTTTAAAAAATAGTAATTTTCGAATAATTCTTTTTTTACATTTCGTAATTTTCTGGGTTTTTTGAAAATTATTTATTTATTTCACTTTTTTCAAAAATGAAGGGTATTTTTGTAATTTTGACCTTTTTAACTATAAAGATTATTATTTTCGAATAATTCTTTTATTAACTTTTATTTTCGAATAATTTGACACTTGAATTTCAAATTTTGAAAATTCTAAATTTTATAGAATATTTTGAAAATAAAAAAGTTAGCATTTGTTTTTATTAGCTAAATCAAATTTAAAAAATTAATTGGGTTAAATAGGTAATCCATCCAAAGGGTTAAGAAATTGTTTATAAGTCAGCGAAACGAAAATCGCATCCGCTGAATGCTGCCTTCGTGGAACTATTAAAACAAAGACGAAAAAAAAATCCACGTGTGCGATTTGATTGTCAATACCCTGTAACGTGACCCACAGGATTTAAATCCCTTCGAATTACCAAGCACAAAAAAATGAAATCAGCTGCATCCATACCCAAACACTATAGGCTGAGCAATACAAACATACCAAAACCGTGTGCTTGCTTGCTTCCCCTTCAAAACAAACAAACAAACCAACAAAGAAACAAACTTATATATAATCTCACATCCTCACAGTACATTTCTCATTCAAAATTCTTGTCTATTACTTCTAAAAAACAAAGAAAATATCATTAAATATATTCTAATGGCCTCTCTTGTTCTCCTCTTTTCCGAGCTCCTACATCCCGATCATGCAAAACTACAAAATCTAGACACCCTTCAGAACGATCACAAGAAGGGATTGAAGTCATTGAAGAATGAGCCGACGAAGAAAAATGTGAGAGTTTCCGAGGATGAGAATATGGTAGAGAACGACGTGGTTGATGCAAAGTTTTCTGTGGACTTTATTTGGCCTTGAGCATGAATGATTTGTTTAGTTTCGGACTTGCTATAGACGTTTGCATGAGGATGTTTTTATTTGTCAAAACTGATAAATTTGATTGGTGTGGTAAAAAATGTACATGGTTATAGTATTTGCGTCAGAATATGGAAATGTGATCTTCTTGTGTTAAATTTCCGTTCCCTCATGGCAACTACGTACCTGGAAACCTTGCTAAGTTGATCGGAAATAGTGATTTCAGTTCTGCGTTTCTTTCTACATGTAGTTTGCTTTTCATAGATTTGTTAACCGAGACGGTTTCATGCTTGGAGAAAGAGGCGTAAGCTTTAACTGCTCTAAGTCTTTCTTTTTTTGAAACAGTAAAAAGTAAGACCAACGCCCAAAGTAATGGGCAACTATACTCGATACACCCGAATACCTAGTACAGGGTATTCAAAACCCCAGCCACAACATATCGGCTCAAACAACATCATTCCAAACCCTATAAACAAAAATGATGAGCTCTTAAGGATATTAAACTTCAACAGCATCATGGTGGCTTTCATACGAAATCCTCGATATCATCCTTCCTCTTCTCAAGAGTATTGAGTTTGGATTTGACTTCGTAATTTCTCAGATTGAGTCTCTGGTGACTCAAAGTAAGATGAAATGTTCAGATCTTTCATATCTGTAACCATCATGCTTTCAAGGCATCTCTTCGGTCTTTGAGAGTCTCGGAGAACACCGGTACGTAGTTCCATTGCTACTGCTTTCCCCTTCTGACCAACTAGATAAGTGATAAATCTGGTTGTTCAGCATGCTTTTATAGTGATTATCTCCGATTCTTTGTAAAAAACTGAACTTTTGTGTTAAATTCTTCTTCTTCAGATGCTTACTAAGATCTGGATCACTACTGGAGGAACCTCGCACTGCATCAGTAAGTACAAAGCATTACTATTCATTTTGTAGTTAAAATTAAGATATTTTGATACAATGATCTGTCTACTTCCCACGCAGTGACGATTTCTAATGTTAGAATTGACGGATGCCCCAGGGAGGAAAGCCATATCTACCTTGAGCATCCTGAAAGCACTCTGAATCACTACTAGGTAGAAGAGCTTCTCTTTCCCTGTAACCGGTAAAGTCAACATATTATTGTTCGAATATTTAAGGAAAAAATCTTTTTCTAATAAAATATGTTTACTTCCCTTGCAAAGTTGATGACTGTTTGCATGACAGATGTGATCTTCACCAGCAAGGAAGTCAAAGTGCTTTTTCTGATTTCTGTTGCAATAATCACCCATTTCATTGGCATTTGGGATGGGGTGATGCCTTGTCAGCTTTTTGGAGGACTGCTTATCATTAAGTAACAAATCTTCAACTCGTTAATCATAATCAGCATCTTTGCTATAAATAGTTTGATTATGCAAGTTTTCATTCATGTGCCTGCTAGCTTTTTCATGATAATATGATAGTCATTAGTTATAGTTTTTCAACATTGATAACAGCTTGTTTCTTTGCTAGTATGAAGCCTTTGATTCTTTTCCCTCCAAACATAGTAAATAGAAGTAGTTAATAATACACATGCTCTATTAAAATTGATGGACTTGGGGTTAAAAATTCTCAAAATATAATTAACACTGTCCCTAATATTCAATGCAACATTATCATTAACCCCACCTAGAACATATAAATTATTCTAGCAAAGTAGATTGATTAGTGAGTTGCCACTAATCCATGGGTCAAACCATAGGCTGGTTATGGTTTGACTACCATCTTTTAATTTTCTTTCAATAAGTTTTATCCCCACTTCTCTGTAATCTAATATGTTTTTCAAAACATATGAATGATGATTTTCTTTTCTGGCAATCCAATTTTTTATTTATTTTTTAAGTATTTAGCCATCATCCACCTTACCCAGAGTGATTTACCATCTAAGAATTTCCAAAATAATTTTAACTTGCACGCCTCTGAAAGATCTCTAATATTTCTAAGCCCAAGTCCACCAAACTTTTTTGGCTTACAAACTTTATCCCATGCAATTTTGTGCCCCTTTCCTTTCCAAAAAAAATTTAGAGCACATTTTATCAATCTTTTGAATGACATTCCATTTTACCAGCTAGGGATAGCAATTTGCTTGACCATCCTTCTGGTTTGCCATGTATAATGTCAAATAATCTTGAGCAGTCTTGCTCACTAATCTGATAAATATTTAAAGGAAGACCAAGATATTTAACAGGAACTTTTCCTTCTTTAAAGTTCAGAAGTTTAAGAATATCTTTTTTTTTTTGGGCAAAACCTTCTTGCTAAAATAAATCTTGTTTTTATTACGAATTAACAAATAAGCCAATATGTTTTTCCATATTCTCTAAAATTCTAAATACAACATTAGCACTATTTCTATCATCTTTTAACAAAAGCATGTCATCAGCATATAATAAGTGGGTAATATGTGGCCTATTTCTGTTAATAGGTTTAATGTTTCCTTTTAACACTTCAATTTCCATTAGCATGGAAAAGTATTCCACAATAATATAGAACAGATAGGGAGACAAAGAGTCCCCTTGCCTTATCCCTCAATTGCAATGAATGAAGCCTTTAGAAGAACCATTAATCATTACAGAATAAGTCACATTACTTATGCATTCTTTTATTAGAGCACAAAAGTTATCATTAAATCCCATTTTTTGCATAATATATATGATAAAATTTCTGTTAATTTTATCAAATGCTTTATGCAGATCAATTTTGATGCATATGAGGTGCTTATTTTTTAGCTCATGAGCTAATAAGGTATTTTCAGAAATTAACCTCCCTGGAATAAATGCACTCTGATTTTCCAAGATGACAAACTTATGAAAGTTTTTCAATCTATTACGAAGAAGAAATGCAATGATTTTA
The DNA here is from genome assembly GCA_030737875.1 of Allium sativum. Taxonomy (NCBI): domain Eukaryota; kingdom Viridiplantae; phylum Streptophyta; class Magnoliopsida; order Asparagales; family Amaryllidaceae; genus Allium; species Allium sativum. Next base: position 25,489 of record JASFAX010006912.1, read on the forward strand.
TAAATAAAGTTGCAACATGCAATTGGTCTATAGTCATCAAGCCCAATTGGAGTTTCAATTTTAGGAATCAAGGTTAAAAAAGTGTGATTTGTATTTTTCATCAACTTGCCAGATATTAAAAATTTGAAACAGAATCACTTAAAGCAGATTGCATCTCAACCCAATGAGTTTTATAGAATTTTTCTCCAAACCCATCAGGGCCAGGGCTCTTATCATTATTAGCATTAAAAATGATATGTTTTTTTTATTTACGTGTGGAACAAAAAAAATGATGTTTTTAATCTCATCCTGTCTAATTGGTGATAATTGTATTTCAGAACTATTACAGTTAACAGTAAACTTGAACTCAATATCGGGAAAGATATTGGAATAGTTGGATGTATTATATAAAGAGCAAAAATAATTAATTGCCTCTTTCTCAGTGAGAGAGGCTTCATTAATTATTTTTTCACTCACATCGATAATTTTTCCAATGTCATTCATGTTTCTTCTATTTGACATCCTAGTATAAAAAAAACTTGCTGACTTCATCACCATAGGTTAACCAGTCAACCTTGGCCTTTTGCTTTAGATTAATAGAGCTGATATGAAGTGCATTAATAAGGTTAGCTTGTGCATTAAAAACAAGAATCAGCCTTAACCTTATCTGAAAAATTATCATCCAAATCATTTTGTAGTTTTCCACACTCATCTCTTATTACTTTAATGTTATACTTATTCCTGGAATTGTTCCAGTTTTTTAGATTAGATTTAACAATCTGCAGCATTTTGTTGAATCTAAATTGAGAGTGCCATGTAGGTTGTTATTTAAACTGTTAGAAACAACCTCTTTATAATTATCTTCATACACCCATCCATTAACAAATCTAAAAGGAGAGTTACCAGAACTTCCTTTATTAATGAAAAATGATACTAGAATGGGGGTATGATCACTGGAAATTTGGGGTAGAGTACTGCATTTCACATTAGAAAAGAGATTAATAAAATTTGATGAAATAAAACCCTATCCAATTTACAATGAATGTTTCAAAATTCACCTGATTTCTATGTGAATTTATTACCATGAATAGGGGGTTCTATTAATCCATATTTTAATATGAAATTGGAAACTCTTTCAAGTTTGGAAAAAGGGATTGAGTTGCCTTCTCTCTTTTCATAATTGTGAAATACAGTATTAAAGTCCCTAATAAGAATCCAAGGACTGTTTATTGTATGGCTAAGCTGTTCAATACAATTCCACAATATCTGTCTATCATTTTCAAAATTGGAAGCACATATAAAAGTACTCTTTAAAATTATACCACCTTTATTTTTAAAGGTGTAGTGAATATACTGCAAATCAATAAAAATGCTGATAAGAATCCAAATGGTAGGATTATGTAAAACCATAAACCTACCAGTTCCGCCCATTAGATTATTATTGATAATTTTCGAATTTGAATTTTTTTCTGAGCTGCAGATCACTAATCTTTTGATCACTTAACTTATGCTCAATTAAACCTATAATACTAGGTTTAAACTTATTCAAAAAGTTGGCAAGGTCAAGTTGCCTTTCAGGGGAATTTAATCCCCTAATATTCCATGCTATAGTATCCATTTAATATATATATATATATATATATATATATATATAATATTATAAAGGATATATGACAGCTACAGTTGACCACTATGTTTGCCGATGTCCGCTCTTACCTCCGACTGCCTGCCACTCTTCAGATGGCTTGACTTGTTTTTCCCATTTGGCATTCTTACTGATGTACTTCTTTTTTAAATCATGATCTTTATCATCCTCTGTGTTTTCAGCTGAGACTATATCTGTTAGACTTTTGGTCTTGCCTTTTTTTTCTTCTTTTTTGGCGATGCAGGTTTTAGTGACTTGGAGGCAGCTAAAGTTTGATTAACTACCTTTTGAATGTTGTCATCAGTAATAGGAGAGAACTTAGAAGGAGCATGTCCATCAGCCAACAGGGAAGCATCTGTGAAAATTGGATCAGCAGATAACAGATTGGCTTAGTCAATCTCATTTTCTTTCATTATTTTATTTGCTAAATTTGTAATTAATCTTGGGTCCTTCTTTCGAGGGGAGGACTCAATGAACTGTGTTGTTGTGTTCCCCACTGCTTTATTTTGATTACAGTTATTAGAAATGGTTTTCTCTATCGAGGCTGAGGCTACTTCTTTTATGATCTCCTCAGTTTTGCTTAGTGGAATATCAATCTGCAAGTTTTCAGAAATACTTTCAGACCCTTGCGTGAATTGAGATGATGTGCTATGATCAAAGTTACGCAATTCAAATTTAGATAATGCAGAAGAGTCAATATTCATATCTTCTGCATTAATAGGCGTACTGGATTGGGAATTTCTTGAGAATGATCATGTGAATTGTTTCCAGTATCAATTTTTTTTGAAATATTGTCAAGGTTTGTAACATCTTTGGGTTTATCACTCAAATCTTTACAGCTAGAGCAATTGAAACACCCCGTATTTTCTAAGAATATTGAATTAACAAATTAAAGAATACTTAATTTTTAAATTAGAAATTAAGGGAAACCGGTTACGCCATTGTGTTCGTCTCGGAATTCTGCTTGAGATAGAGTCCAAGTTTGCGTAAATCGGATACCGTATGAAGAAGTTATAAGCCTTAGAAGTTTGTATACGCCCAAGGAAGTATATATATACATATAAAATAATTCCAGAAGTCAAAATAGGGTTCAAATCTCGAATTTGGGTCAAAGCAGGCTGAGCGGGAAATTTCCTGCTCAGAGGTGTCGACCCCCCTAGGGGGAGTCGACATAGGTGTCGAACCCCCTATAGGGGTGTGGACCCCCTATAGGGGAGTCGACCCCTGTTGGCCCAGATCTGGCTGATGACGTGTTTTGTCACGTGTCGCTTTCTGATTCGCTGTGTGACGTAGTATTCTGCTCTGGACGATTCTGATGACTTCTAGACTGATGTGAAGGCTCTAAATCTCCCTATACACTTATAAAAAGATCCATAAACCTATTGTTTTCTATACACGAATTCATAAGCGTCTATGTGCTGCTAAAACCTGAAGTGACCTAGCCTCCACCTTAGTCAATCAAATTTGAGTTTTCAAGTTAACAATCGAAGTCTACATCAAGGGAATAGCTAATCAAATTCAGAAATCAGATCTCAGAATTCAAGACCGTTCTGTAATTTGTAAGTTCATGTTACTTTCAGAAATAAAATCTAATTGTAATTCTGACATTGTAATAAATCTGAATTTGAGATTATGCCTATTTCTGTCTGTCTTTCAATATCATTTGATCTTATTATGTCCATTCTTTGTCTCTTCTTTCCTTCTTCCCTTTTTGTTTTTATAGCCAGGCTACTGCGAGCCTGAGCCAAATCTCATAAGAGATGAATGTACGTTGGAAAAAATTGGGCATAATATATGATTTGAACATGGCTAGCGCTAAAATTGGGAAAAGTATTAAAGTATGTATAATAAGGCATAACAGATTTGTAACGTATTTGAGGACATAACACATGTTGTATTTAAAACATAAAGTGTATCGAACATATGACTTGAGATTTGAGGCATAAAGTATATTAGACTTATGACTTGGGATTTGCAGCATAAATTGAATTGTAAACATGTAAGGCATAGTACATGTTGTGGTATAAGACCTAAAATGGGGCATATTATATATGATAGTTTATGACTTGGAAGAAGGAGA